>VZTM01021985.1:89228-108010 GCA_013400555.1 Jacana jacana | reverse complement strand
ATGCATCAACTGATCACAGAGACATGGTGGGATGGCTCCTGTGAGTGGAGTATTGGAATGGAGGGATACCAGGTCTTCAGGAAAGACAGGCTGGGAAGACAGAATTGCAGACTGGCCAGGTCAGAAAGGACCTCTGGAGATCATCCCATCCAAGCCCCTGCCAGAGCAGGGTCAGCCAGAGCAGTTCGTACAGGAATGTGTCCAAGCAGGTTTGAATCTCTCCAGAGACTCCACACCCTCACTGGGCAGCTTCTTCCAGGGCTCTGCTACCCTCAAGGAAAGAAGTTTTTCCTTATGATGAGATGGCAGTTCCTGTGTTCCAGTTTGTGCCTGTTGCCCCTTATCCTGTCACTGGGCAGCCTTGAAAAGAGCTGGAGACCTTAGAGCTCCTTCCAGCTTCCAGTCCCTCCAAGGGCTCCAGGAAAGCTGGGGAGGGACTCTGGATGAGGGAGGGGAGCCCTAGGAGGAGGGGGAAGGGTTTGACCCTGGCAGAGGGGAGATGGAGCTGAGATGTGGGGAAGAACTTCTTTGCCAGCAAGAAAGGGAACAGAAAACGGTCTCCTGGAGGTGTTGTGTGTGAGATCCTTCCCATCACTCCCATCACACATGCAGATAACCCTCCCTTCTGAGGAATCAGAAACCAGTCTCCTGCAAAAGGGGCTTGAAGCTGAAACACAGCTTTCGAGCTCATCTTGTATTTGGTGGGTCCCTCACCTCAAAAACCTGATCCCTGTGTCTTACCTGCCCCAGCCTTTCCTTCACTTACTTCAAGGGGATCGCTCAGTCTCTTCACACCAGTTGAAGCTGCTTCCTCCAGGTGTCTACCCAACTTACTCCAGCCCCACAATAAGCAGTGACATGTACCTTTGGGCTGCAAAAGAACACAGAAAACCAGATTGCTGTGACAACAGGCATGTCAGAGGAGATAAAATGCCTCCTTGCTAACTGAGCTGGGAAAGTTGGTAACATAAAGATGACCCTGTGGACAGCTGGCTTTTAAACCTGTAAAAACTCAGTCATTTCACATTATTGACAGTGTCCCATGGCCAAGGCTGTGGTTCTGCTCTGAAGTGAGGAAGATGAGTTGGCATCAACGAGGTTCTTCTGTTCAGCAATGCTGGAGTAGGAGGAAGGAATTAGAAGTCCCTTGTGCATCTAATCCCAATGATTATTCTCACGGAATATTTATTTGGATCAGTCCAGCTCACATAGGCCATCGCCTGTTCTACCCCTGCCCCAGGCAGGGACACCTCCCACCAGACCAGTGTGCTCCAAGCCCCCTCCAGCCTGGCCTTGAACCCCTCCAGGAATGGGGCAGCCACAGCTTCTCTGGGCGACCTGGGCCAAGGTCTCATCACCCTCAGGATGAAGAATTTCCTCCTAATATCTAACCTAAATCTCCGCTCATTAAGTTCATGCATCAGGTGTCGCTGTTAATGCCCTGAACTCTCCCCGTACTGGTGTAGCTAGTCCTGACTGGTATTTGTGGTGTCAGCTCTTGAAGGACAGGTGGCATTTTTGTTAACCTGACCAGTCACCAAGAACAGCTTGTCCTTCTTTCTGGAAACGGGTGTTAGCGACTGCACCCTGAACCCTCTTCCGGCTGCACGGCGGGGTCGCAGCAGCTGCCAGGTCCTCAAAGGGCAATTTATTTTAAATCATACACAGACAGATTGAGCTGGAGATATCCCAGAGCTGCGTCCTCCTGTTACGAAAGGCATCCCGTGATTCAGGGAGAGGGCGCTTCATTCTTCCCCTCTGACAAAATGATCTGCTCTTTCCCATTAAGCACGAAATGGAGTTTGCTCACGAAAATGCTGTCAGAGTTGTAAACTGACCAGCGTGGATGCACGGCTGCTGGGGCCTTGGGCCAACCTTGAGCTCCTCCTTGCGCGGGGTGGTTGCTTACCCCAAGGAGTAAGCAGTTCTGCTCTCTTTTGCTGTCAGCTCCCTCGCAGCTCCCAGGAAGTGGCTTCTGGTGACGTCCCTCTGTTCCTTTGATCAAACAGCAGGCAGCAGGGTGAGGGTGCCTGAGGAACTCGTGAGGGTCACAAGAACTGCTTGTGAGGGCACCTTAAGATCACAACATGAAAAGTCCGATGATCTGAAAGAGATGCGTAGAAGCCTCGTAGAGATTTGTGAGCATATCTTAATGAGTCGACTTTGCCAGTCACAGTCAGGAGCAGCTGGTGTGTGCGTGGGGGTTGACAGAAGATGTGGCTTTCCCAGCACGCTAGCCTCAGCCCAGGAGATACAGTGTCAGGATGTGTCCTTTGGCCATGCACGGGGAGGCTGGTGGTGTGAAGGAGCCTCTGTCGAACATCACCTCGCATGGGATGGATGGGGCAGAGAGCAACCACTAGTGTAACAGCCATGAAAGGATAAATCTGGATGGTGGGATTGGGAGTTGGGTCTTGTGGCTCACAGCTGTGCAGCAATTGCTCGCCTGCTCCTTGCAGAGCACTGGTGAGGAGACTCATGGCATTGGTGGCTGGGTGGCTCTGGAGAGGCGAGGGGGAAAGGAGCCAGACATGGCTTATATCCATCCCAAAGGGCTTGACTCATGCTTTTCCACCTTACATGCGTTTAATCATTTCACAGGCTGCTTCTGACCCTATGGGAAACCACTTCCAGTCTAAACATTGGCAGTTTATGAGGAGGACAGCCAAGAGGAGAGGCCTCCCAAGTTCACCCAAAGCCTCTTGCAGACAAGAAGAGAGGGCTGCTGCTCCCCCAGGCAGTGCTCCAGCCATGGGTCGACATTGCTTTCGTCTGCTTGAGTTTGGTAAAAAACAAGCAAAGAACAGAGGCCTTATTAGAGGGAAAAGGGAATTCTCCAGAATTGGCCAGAGTGCTTTTCAAGAGCTGGTGGGTGCTCTGTCCTGGAGTCTGGGAGCTTGTGTGGTGACACGGTCCTACTGTGAACCTCACAGGAGCTGGAGAAGTGGCCTCATCTGCTGGAGCTGCCACCTGAAGGGGTGGGGGACTGCGCTCTCGTGGAGCTGAGGCAGTGGGAGACCTGGCAGAGCCAGACACACGACTGCTTTTTCATCTTCCAAGGCGCCAGCGTAGAGCAGTGCCGACAGAGACAGGGTGTATGGGTGTCTGCGGAGCATCAGTACCACCCTTCCCGTTGTGCTTCCACCGACGTGTGGGATGTGGGGGGAGGAGGGAAGAATAAAAATCGGGCTGGGAGTGATGGATCGTGTTTGTGAGACTGAGCAGCCTCTGATGACACTTAGGTTGCTTCGCACACACCTCTGCAGCACACGGGCTTCCCTGGAAGTCTTCTCCTGACTTGGCAGAGCAGCACTGCAGTTGGCATTCTTTTCTGTGACACCTGGTTCAGCCAAAAATAAGTCTCTTCCAAGGTTTTTGATGGAATAGCATGAAACACTGGAACACTTAGGCCTAATTGTATTACTGACATCAGGCCTGATGTGGCTGAGTTTTACCTTCTAAGGTCACGCTTCTCCGGGGCTGCAGCCACCTCAGCCCACCCCATGCTGTGATCTGCTCTTGTGAACTTCGTCAGTGAAGTGGGCTGGTGGTCAGGGATCTCTCCCGCTGGTTCAGAGCTGGGGAAAACACTTCACATGACACTGAGGAAGCCTTTCCAGCCAGAGGACAGTTTAAAGCCAAGTCCCCGTGGTTTGGAAGTGTTCCTTGGTGCTGTTTTGGGAGCAGTGGTGTCGGACCAGGGGTCTCAGCCCACTTCCAAGTTACGCAGCTGGGGTTTTGTTTCCTGAAAAATTCCCAAATCTCAACTGGGATTCATCGTGTTCTCCCCTGCTGTTCTGAGCCACTGCTGAACAGCTGCTCTGTTTTGGAAAGGGTGAAGTGATTGCTGAAACCCCTGGGCAGGATGAATTTCCAGTGTGTGAAAGGGCCGGTGGGACTGGGAGGACTGGGAGGGGGCTGTAGTTATGGGGTCCCATGTCTATTTGGCTCCCTTGGAGCAGGGTGCTCTCCAGCAACTTGGAGAAATGATTCAGTTGCATTTGGAGGAGGTAATTTTCGGTGCAAGTAAAGTCTATGCTCAGTTTCTCTGGGAAAGGAGAGAATGCAAAAATGTGAGTAAGTGAGCAAGTGCCCTCAGTGCCCCCCAAAGGCTGTGCCTTCTCAGCTGTGCCATCAGCTTTTAATCTGGGAGTCATTCCTGTGTGTCCCTCAATGAAGATGGGAGTTTTGCCTCTCACTTCAGGGCTGAGCCTCAAGGAGGTGAGCAGCAAAGGTTCCCACTACAGCAGCTTGTCATGTGTGGACCAGCATGAGAGAGGAAATGGGACAGGGAGTCATCGTAAACCTTCTATTTCCATATTACTGGGAGGAATTGAGAAGTAACCCAGAAAAGCAAGCCCTGACGTGAAGGTGGGAAGCTCCTGAAGGCTCCACTCTGATACAAGCATGTAGGTACATTTATATGGTGCTAGACCAGAGCATCCAGCCAAAGACCCTGCTTTGCTCCACGTGTAAGAGCCGTGACTAGGACAGGGCACAGGAGCCATACGGGGATTCACTCCCCAGTTTGCCTCACAGGTCCCTCTGGCTGTGTCTTAGGAACTTCCCGAACCAAAGATCAAGGGCTCATTTTAGTATTCATAGAATCGTGGAACCATTTTGGTTGGAAAAGACCCTTGGGATCATCGAGTCCAACCATCAGCCCCACTCTACAAAGGTCTCCCCTACACCAGATCCCCCAACACCACAGCTCATCCACTCTGAAACACAGTCAGGGGTGGGGACTCCACCCCCTCCCTGGGCAGCCCATTCCAGGCTCTGACCACTCTTGCTGGGAAGAATTCTTGCCTCATGTCCAGCCTAACCCTACCCTGCTGCAGCTTGCAGCCATTCCCTCTTGTCCTGTCGCTCATTGCCCGTGAGAAGAGACCAGCACCAACCTCTCTACAGTGCCCTTTCAAGCAGTTGTAGAGAGTGATGAGGTCTCCGCTCAGCCTCCTCTTCCTCAAACTGAATAATAACTGCTTGATGGTCTTTCCTCAGAGAGCAGGAGAGTAGCTCTCATCCACTGTTGTCTCCACAGCTTTTGTTACCAGCTGCAGCAGAGTACCTATATTTATGACCAATTATAGTGACATATTACAGAGACATGATGTCATTGGCAGTCACCCCAGCCGTGCTGAAATGAACCCAAACTGTTGTATTTCCTGCTGGGGGACTCCTGCCTTGTGGTGTGGGATTTCCCTGTACGTGATCTTTTCGGGTCAGACGTGCTCCCCAGCAGGCACTGACACTTTTGTAAGAAAATATTCCACCCTGTCTAAATTAACCTCTTTGTTGCTAATCTGGGAGGTAACGAGATAGCCTGTGGCAGGCAGTGCTCTCATCACACGTGTAGGTTGTATTAAAAATAGACTTTAAAAAATAATTCCTTGGGCCCTTTTAAAATGATCCTGGAGCTTTGTCAAGAGAGCTCCATGCTTTTCCTCCCCCAGCATTCTTCTGTCCTTGGACTCCTGCTTCCCTTACGTCTTTTCACTTACCCTTCCTTGCTGCCATAGATATTATTTCTTGTATTGTATTTCACCTTCCCCCTCTCCATGTCCCACTGCGGCCGCTGAAGAGGACAACCCCTTGCCCCAGCCTCAGGAGAACGGGAGGGGATAATGTTGCTGACAGAAGACTATATGAGGCAATTAACAGGTTTTACCAGCAAGCAGCCACTGACTGGAAAGCAGCTCATTCTGTGCTTGTCAAAGAGCCCTCTGCTTGGAAGGGAAGACAAAAGAGGGCCTGGGAAAAGAGGCTGTGATGCACCACCGCCACGGTGTCTTTCTGCTTGGTCAGGACTTTTTTCAAGAGTAGGCTCCAAGTGGTATTTTTTGGCAGGAGTGGCTGGTACAGATGTGAGACACCACCCCTGAGCACTCCCACATCACTGAGACCTGTGCTGAACTGTTCTGGGCTTCTGGCTCTGTGTAACAAACGGTCCCATGAGCAGTTGGAGTGAGCCATGACCCGTGTTTCCCGCTGTAGCTCTTGTGGGCTCAGTGGAGAAGGGGTGTGTGATGCAGAGGGAGATTCAGCCTCTGGCTGTAGGAGAGAAGAATGAGGAGGGAGGTACTTGCCCTTCCTGTTGAAATCCCCCCTGTGGGGACTTGCAAACCACTGAAAACACAGACAGGGATGGGGGCTGCCATATCAGAAGGTGTTTGGTGCAACACTGGAAGAGACTGGGAGGTTACTGGAAGGTACTGATAGGCAGGTAGTGCTGTCCCGCTTCAGAACTCACCAGCAGTAATGGAAAGGCTGACACCAAGGTCAGTGAGCACTGCACAGGGCATCCCAGTCGTCTTCTGAACCTCGCCATCAGCTCAGCAGATTGGGCTGCAGGGCTGTGGGGTCTCTGCTAGGGCCTTGCTGCAGGCATTCGTGCTCCTGTGGTGACTGGAGCACTGGAGAAACGCCTAGAGCCCCCCTACCCCCCTCTGGAGGGAGCTCTGGGTTGGTGAGCGATCCCCCAGACTGCCCCAGCCTGGCAGGGTCAGGGCTCTGCTGCCCAGTGCCCTGCTGTTTGCTCACCACTAACCCCCAGAGGTAGGCTCCAGCCTGACAGATACCTCGCGGGTGGCAGCGTGCAGCCCCCGCTCCTCTCCCAGTTTATTTATGGCCCTATTTATAGATTTCAGATGTTGGCAGGTAGGGGAAGTGGGACATGTGAGGAATGAGGGACTGTCACCAAGAAGGCAGGAGTATTTATCTGAGTTGATGAAACTTCTTGTCATTGCACAGTATGGGGAACTCTGTGTCGTGGGTCAGCGTTCCCAGGGCATCGGTGGGCTCGTTATTCAGGACAGAGCAAACAAAACGTTGTTAGAGTGGGAAGAGGGATTTCTACCTGGATAAATTATACCCAGTTATCACCACCTGGATGGCAGTCACACGCCAGGACGTTTCTTCTGCGGGCTAAGATAACGTCTCTCCTTTACATTCCAGCAGCTCCATCTCCCAGAGCTGCATCCTCTGTCTTTTCTATGCACAGTGCAAGCTGAGGGAAGGCTCGCTCGGCTGCGAGTGAGGAGGGCTGAAATCCCTCCCTGGTGGCTGAACCACGGTGGAGAGTGTCTCCACCACTGCCTCCACCCCAGCCAGAAAGCTGCTGCTGGTGACAGGCGGGTGCTCAGCAGGAGCTTTTGCTGCTTGCTGTTCAGGGCTTGGCTCCTCTTGGAGGGGGACCCTGTGTGTGCTGGGAGCCCCCCCAGATCTCTGTCTCCTGAAAACTGACCTTGCTGCCATGAGCAGATTTCACAGTCCTTTCCTGGCCTCAATGACTCTTTCCCTGCTGGGGAGTACTCGTGACTGGTAATACAGGGATGACCAGGGCACACCGTCGGGGTGGTGGCAGATCTTTGGGGTGTCCCACTGGCAGGGACTACCGCTGCATTCCCAGTGAACAGCTCGTGCTGTTTCAGAGAGCTGCCATCCTACGGCAGGTTTTCCTGCTTGCTGCCGTGACAGAGCTCCAACCTCCCAAAAATACGTGGGTAGTTACAGCCCTGGAAAAGTTTGGCTTGGACCAGAGACTTTCAAAGTCCCTTCCCTTCTGGGATTCTGTGTTTTGGGACACAACCATGATTTGAGGCATTGCACAGGGACCAGAGACCAGCAGAGCACCACTCCCACTCTTTTCCCTGTCTTTTCCAGCAGGGATCTATTTTATACCCGAAGGAGCTAATACTCAAGTGTCTCTGCAGACTCATCTCCTGTTTGCCCCAAAGCAGTCTCCTGCCACTTGCACCAGTCAGGCAGTGGACAGGCACATACACCTTGAACACTTGCAACACAGGCAACCTGCAGCCCAAGTGGTCCCAAAACTGCTGCTGATGACAGTCCATCTGCTTCTGCTGGCTGAAGGTGTTCTCCTGCTCCTCAAGACCCAGGAGGCATCTACCACAGTTTAGAGCCAGGACTGGAGCAAAAGAGCAGCTGGAAAAGAAAGGCACTTCATTTCATTACTGTTTCTTCTCCTTTGACAAATATTCCACTGCAGTATCTCCTAATTCACATTACTTTGCCCGTGTGTGCTATTTCTTCCAAAGTCAGTCCCTTTCTGGGGATCCTTAGGTCTCTCCGCGGGGCTCAAGAATAGATTCTGTGTGTGCACAGTCCTGTTCTGGGCAGAGAAATGGATTTATTCACCCTCCTCAAAGGGCTGGTGGAATACCTAGGTGCTGGTCACTCCTTTGAGCGTGGCCAGGAGCTGGAAAGAGCCAGCTGGCAGGAGGTTAATGGCAACACTAGTTTATTCTCTGAAGAGGCCAGAGAAACATGGCAGCAGATCAAACACAGGATCCATGTCATCCAGGATCTCACTTCTCCCAGTCCCCAGAGTGGTGGCCATTGTTCTGCGTGCTCATGGAGGAGAGGCTGCCCTGACCTCCAAGCTCTAATTCGTCTTTCATAGAATCATAGATTTGACTGGGTTGGAAGGGCCCTTTAAGATCATCTAGTCCAACCATCAACCTAACTCAGATAAAACCAACTCATCACTCGACCGTGTCACTGAGCACTGTGTCAACTCGTTTTCTGAATACCTGAGGATGGAGCCCCAGCCACCTCCCTGGGCAGGCATTCCAAGGCTTGATAACACCTTCTGTGTACGTTTTTTTTCCTGATCTCCAGTCTGAACCCCCCCTTGGTGCAACTTGAGGTTGTTTCCTCTTGTCCCATCACCTGTGACTTGGGAGAAGATACTGACACCCCCCGGCTGCACCCTCCTTTCAGGGACTTGCAGAGAGCAAGAAGGTCTCCCCTCCAGCCCCTCCAGGCTGAACGGCTCCAGGCTCCCTCAGCTGCTCCTCACAAGACTTACTCTCCAGACCCCTCACAAGCTCCATTGCCCTTCTCTGGACCCGCTCCAGCACCTCAATATCGTTTTTGTGGTGAGGGGCCCAAAACTGGACCCAGCCCTCGAGGTGGGGCCTCACCAGTGCCCAGTACAGGGAGATGATCACCTCCTGAGTCCTACTCCCCATGCTGTTCCTGACCCAGGCCAGGATGCTGTTGGCCTTCCTGGCCACCCGGGCACACTGCTGGCTCATGGTCAGCCCACAGCTGACCAACGCCCCCAGGTCTGGAGTCAGGCAGCTCCAGCCACTCTGCCCCCAGCCTGTAGTGCACCCTAGTGTGANTCTCCAGACCCCTCACAAGCTCCATTGCCCTTCTCTGGACCCGCTCCAGCACCTCAATATCGTTTTTGTGGTGAGGGGCCCAAAACTGGACCCAGCCCTCGAGGTGGGGCCTCACCAGTGCCCAGTACAGGGAGATGATCACCTCCTGAGTCCTACTCCCCATGCTGTTCCTGACCCAGCCAGGATGCTGTTGGCCTTCCTGGCCACCTGGGCACACTGCTGGCTCATGGTCAGCCCACAGCTGACCAACGCCCCCAGGTCTGGAGTCAGGCAGCTCCAGCCACTCTGCCCCCAGCCTGTAGTGCACCCTAGTGTGACCCAAGTACGGGACCTGGCACTTGGCCTTATTGAACCTTTGAGCAGTAGTCCCTGTGCACCCATTGCTCCCAACCCCTTGGAGCTCCTCTTCATGTCACCCAAAGAGGCTGCCAAACGCTCCAGCCACAGGTATGAAGATGGAGGGAAGTGCCAAGGAGGCTGCAGCAGGAAGGTGGGTTTCTGCTTCCCCCAAGAGCTCTTTTTGTCTGTGCATGATAACGCTGAAAGCTGTGTTGGGCTCTCAGACCCGGCTGGGTGGTGGGTGGCTGCAGTAGAAGCCATCATGAGGGTTGGTTGAGCCTGTGTGCCCTCCAGTGTTGAAGGGACAGTGTCCACCCAGCGCTGTATCCACCACTGCTCTCTCACAGAGGAACATGGCGCTGATGGGGAAAGCCAGCCCCTCGTCTCTGTGTGCCAGTTCAGGGGCTGCAGCTGAGCCTGCTGGGACAGTGGGTGGTGCTTCAGCTTTCCTTCCCCAGATGTGGGGCTGTGACAGTGGAGATGGCCCCGAGAGAGGCGAGGGGAGAGCGGGTGTGTGCCCCTTCTCCTCAGCCATCTCCCGCTGCAGAGGTGTTTATCCTAATGACAAGCGCTGTGCTCCTTCCATAACTGCTGCATTAGCAGAGGATCAAGTAGCACTTAATGGGAGCGCTCTCCCTCATGAAGTATGGCTGAAAAGGTCACCGAGGTGGAAGGCAAAACTTTTGCAGCAGCCTGATATAAGCCTTGGCTTCTGGTTGACAACAGGTGGATGGCCCATGGGCTGCCCTCCCCTCCTGCCCGGGGTCAGCTCCGTGTTCTGCAGCGGCGCCGTGGGGCATCTGCTGGGCTCAGGGGGTGGCCCACGGGGAACACAGCCCGGCCACAGATCTCAGGGAGAAGGGGATGTGGGGCCAAGTGTTGGCTTCTGAATTAGCAAAAGCAAGGGGGAGCCAGGCAAGCTGTAAACAGAGTTTTCTTGTGAAACAGCTCCAGGCTGAATTGGTAACCGTGACCGTGGCTGGGTTCTTCACTTTCATGGTGACAATCAACAGCTTTATTCCTCAAGGCTACGGGTTTTCCTGGGGTTTGTCTCTCTCTTCTGCTGGCCCTACGGTGGGTTTGCTGAAATAAGGTTGCTGGGTCTCAGCCAACCTACCTTTTGAAGACCTCCAGTTTGTCCAGGCCAGCTGATACCTTACTACTGCCTCTGGCAAGGCTGTCCCTGAGGTCACGGAGACACACTGAGCGCTTTGCTTGTCCTCTCAACCTCCCCTCTCACTGCTTTTGGTGTCCCATCTGTCTTATATGGTTTCATTTGGGAGAATGCAGGGTGTTCAATCCAGGCCAAGTTGCTGATGACAAGCTAATTAAAGATCTAGCAAGAGAGGAGTAGCCTAATGAGGGGGAAGTGGGAGGAAGGGCAGTTTGCCAGGAGTGTGTTGTGACACCCTCACTCAGTGGGGCTGATGGTGTGTTGTAATTGATGGTTTGAGGGAGCTGTTCACCACACAGGCTGCAGGGCAGAGGAAAAGGGTCTTCTTTTGATAGTGTGCTCTGAATGGCTGTGGTGGGATCACAACTGCCCAGGTCCCCTTTTTCCTCTAGGATGCCAAGAAAATGGCTGTAACCTGGGGCTGCGCTCCCTTACGCTGTTGTAGCGGGTGATCTGGAAAGTGTGCTACAGTCGTGCCAGGGGAGACAAAAACCTTCGAGCAGGAATGACATCTTCTCAGGACTACTAGTGGTCATGCTGGAGGTCATGTGCTGCCCAGCAGCCCCGATCCCGAGCCAGTTCACCTTCCTGCAACGTACGGTGCTCCAGAGGACAACAGCCAGCATGCCCGGGCAGTGGATCCTGGCACTGGCTGGAGGGGATGCTCTGCTGGATCGTTTCACTGGGAATGTGTGTGCTGGGAACTCGCAGGTAAACGTGGGCTTGGCCCAGCCCAGACTTGCAGGGAAGGGATTTGGTGGCCAATGGCCAGGTCACAGCAGGGTGCTGGCGTGAGGCTGCTGATGGGGCTGCACAGCGCTGTTTGCCTCTGTCTGCTTCTCCCACCCCATCCAAATCAGTCAAAGGCAGTTCTGCACCTCTGGAGTGTGAGGAAAAGCTGACTACCAGTATGAAGAGTATGTTTTGCTTCTTGGCTCCTGTTTCTGTGATGAATTTCCTTTCTGAGTGGTTGGCACCGATCTTCCTTTAGTTCACAACCAAATTAGTCAATGTGTGTCTCCAGACATGGAGAACTGAATCAGAGCCCCTGGGTGCTCTCTGTAACTCTGCAGGGGACTGTGAACTGGAGAATGGGCATGTCAGGTCTCGTGTGTTTTGTCCTAAGGTCTGGAGAAAGATTTTCTTCCTAGCAGTTGCCTCAGGAATGCTCACTTTTCATGTTTAAAAAGTCACACAATAGCCGTGTTTTCCACCTCTTCAGGAACCAGTCTGGGGATTCACAGTCCCAGCAAACGTTCTTACCCAAAAGTGAGGGTACAGGCGCTGCTGCTGTTGTGGGGGTTGTGTTATGCAAAGGCTCTGCTAGGGAGACCTGTTTGTGGAGAGAGCTCCTGCTCTTGACACTGAGTGACGGGGGTGTCAGTAGTGTCTGCCACTGTCCCTGTCCTCCCTGCAGCTGCGCCCTCTCCTCACACCTTCTAAAATTCCTCTCGCCGGGGGGTTATTTCCTCATTATTGATGGCTGTCTGGGCAGACTGATGCGGTGACCCTTTACAGAGCTGCTAGGGCTGAGAGCTTTTATGCATAACTATATCAAGAGGCGTTAAAACTGGGGGTGGGTAATTTATAGCCTGCGGCGGGGGAGGCACCCAGCAGCCCCAGCCTGCCTCAACCCCGCTGTCAGCTCGATTCTCAGCCGGATGCCCGAGAAGGAGGAGAGGATACTCTTTGGGTCACTGCTTCCCGTGTCCTTGATCACAAATCAGTGGAGTCGTTAACCTTAAGGCAACTGTTGTGATTCTTGAGCCCTGAAGTGCTCAGCTGGTCCCAGTGAAAGGCCCTCACACAGACGTGTACACAAAATGCACGTGCAGACCAAACGATGGAGGAACGGTCACGATGACTGCCAGAGGAGAAGACAGGCACACAGAAGAGGTGTTCCTGCCTGGATGAAATACCAATCTGTGATTCCTACCGAGGGGACGTGGAGGTGTTGCTATAGTGAGTAGGAATGGGGACCTCCTGTTCTAAGGGTTTCACTGGCAGGGGTGTTGGTGGCGCCGGGTTCATGTAGTGCTGCCTCGTTAGTTCAGCGAGTCCACTGGCTTTCTTCAGGCCCTCTTTGTTGCCCAGCTGCTGGCCCAGTACATGGGTGCCCTATCATGCAGTGCACAAAGTTCACTATCGTTTGGCTACTGAAAAAGGATGCCCAAGGGTAGGGACAACAAATTGCCAAAATAGCTGTACAGCAAGCCACTCCCCACTGGCATTTACAGCAGCCAAGAGTTTCTGAGTTCAGTGTCTCCTGGCCATTTGTCCTCCCAGACGTCGTTCCTGACCTTAGACAAGACCTCTGAATTTGAGTGGCAGAAAGTTGTGTCACAGAGTTCCCCTTATAAAAGAAAGAAATCTGTTATCTCTGTCAGATACTCTGCCTCATTACTCCAGTTTAGGAGGCAGATTAGCCAGATCTGATGGTGAAAAATCCTGATATTCCTCTTTGTGGTCAGCTATTTCCATTTGTCCTTCTGTCCCCTTGTCCCTCCTTTTGGCATTTACCTTTGTGAGGTATGTAATAGTTTTTTCCCCATCTCTCTTTTGTTGAGTGGGACAGACTAACCTTATTCACTCCTTGTTAATGCAGCGCTCTCTCTGCTCCCTTGAGCAGCCCGTGAAGCCACCTCCATACATCAAACCACTTGAGCAAATCGGTTTTGAATATGGACAAACAGCAAGTCCTTCAGTTTAGCCCTTGTACTTGTGCACAGAAACTTCCTGTGACCACCTCAGGTTTACTGATTAAAAGTAGCACAATCATGCTACTTGCAATAATTACTATTTTGACAAATTTCATTAACTTCAGTTGTGTTTTTCCTCCCTCTCTACCCCTTTGCCCACTGACACCTTTATTCTTCAGCTTGTCCCCTTTTTGTTTTTGCTAGACTTTCCATATTCTAAGTCAAACCTTGCACTGAAGGAATGACCAGTTTTGAGAGTAGATTCCTCTTCAAAGCCACATCAGGTTGATTAGGGCCATATCCGATAAAATTTTTGATATCTCCAAGGATGGGGATCTGACCTCTCTGGGCTGTTGTTCCAGTGTTTGACCACTCTCAAGGGGGATTTTTTTTCTCCAACATCTAACTGGCCCTGCTCTTCTTGCACCTTGTGTCCATTGTTTCCTGTCCTATTGCTGTGCTCTGCCTTCTCTATAACCCACCCTCAGTAGCAGGACATTGAACTTCAACCCCCTCATCCTTTCTTCTCCATGTGGAACAAATCCAGCTCCTTTATCCTCTACCTCAGGGCCTCTAACCCCTTACTGAACCTCCTCTTTATTGGCTCTCCATTGGAATTGCTCCAGTATGTCCAGGCCTTTTTCTGTAACCGGGGAGCCCAAAACTCTATGTAGCATGTCAGATGTGGCCTCATTAAAGGAGGGGAAGAGTCCTCTTCTTCAACCTGCTGGCTCTTCTCTTGCTGATGCAGCCCGGGTTGCTGTTGGCCTTCTTTGCTGCAAGGGCTCGCTGCTGACTCCTGTTCAATTTGTTGTCCATCAAGTCCTTTTATTCAAAGCTGCCTCCTGGCCAGTTGGCCCTCAGCCTGCCCTGCTCCTGGCCTTACTCTGGCCCATGTTCAGGACTTTGTATTTGCATTCAGTGAGCTTCAGAAGGATTCTCTCAGCCCATTCCTTCAGCTTGTCCAGGTCCCTCTGAAGAGGATACTCTGCTCTTCAGCTTTTTGACTGTATTTTGAATTTACGATATGAGAAAGGAGTACAGAAGAATGTTCCCACATAGATTAGTGTCACCACACTCAACTTGCACTTCCCACAGCCACTGTCAAGGTCACAAGCTGCCATCTGGGTTTAGCTGGAAAGCTTGATCCTTTGCTAATGCCTTTCTTTTCACTGCTTTCGGATCCCAGAGACTCAGTCCCAAGGAAAACTATGAGACTTTCTCTGTGAGGCCTTTCCTGAGACTTCTTACATTTTCACACCCTATGGAGTGTTGTATTGCTCCTTCTGTCTTACCTCCCAATTGGTAACACCGTCACAACTCCCTTCAAATGGGGTCCCATGATGGCAGACCCCATTATCTGCTGCTTCCATCCCAAATACAGTGGATCCCAAGTCCTGTGTGGCTGTTCTACAAGGCAAAAAACCTCGTGTCTCCAAAGGGAAGGAGCTGAAGCAATGTCCTCCCATGTGAGTGGATTTCTGAAGTCCCCAACTTACTGTTCCTCAGATCTGTTTCGAAACATGCAGTTGAGTGTCTGCAGAGACAACTATTGTGTAGTTGAATGCCTCCTGCTACAATGAGCAACCTGGAAAATGACCTGGGGCCCTTTAGAGAAGGACATAGACATTATGGTAGATGCCAAGTTGAGTGTGAACCAGTTGAGTGTGCTCATCATAAAGCTAACTGCATCTTTGGCTAAGTTGGAAGCCGTGCAAGGGGTGGTCACAAAGGTGATGGGACCAAGTGCTTCTTGGTGGTGCCAGATTGTAATGGGCAACAGCCACAAGTTGCAGCTCAGGAGGATCAGGTTGGGCACTAGGAAAAGACTTCTCCTGGAAGCTGGTGTAGGCCTGGAACAGGCCATGAGAATCAGGGGAACCTCTGCCCTTCCCTTGGGGGGAGTATGAGGTGGTTGTTTAGACTCACTGGAAAAGACATGGCTGCTTTGATCTGGTGTTCAAAATAGTCCTGCCTTGAGTGGGAGTTTGAACTGAGGACCTCCAGAGCCCCTTCCACGGCCACCTCAGGCACCCAGTCACCATTAGTGACCCAGCTGCAGCCCTCTTTGAACTGCCATATTGGGTGGCTTTTGAGTTCACCAGGGCTTTGCTTGTACCCGAGTCTTGTATGAGCACGGTGACCTTGCATCTCTAGAAACAAGGCTTAGGACAATGTGATGTGGGAAATAATACAACCTTTTCAATAAACACAGCAGAGATCTCTCCAGGCCTCAGCTGCTCTGTAGACTCCACAGCTTTCCTGCCACCTTCTGACCAGCTCAGCATGACTCAGCCTGGGACCTGTAGGTGACTTGCCTGATACACCACGTGGCTGAGTGTTAAACCACATTTCCTGGGTGAAACGTTGGAGGAACCGCTGTAACTAATTGTGTTTGAAAGAGACCTCAATTCATTGAGACTTGTAAAGGTAAACTGGGACTCTCCTCCTTTCATCCTCTGGTGGAGCTCAGAAATCAGCTGACATAGTTAAGCTGACAGTCATTAGATTTATATGTCCTTTGCTTCTGGCATTCTCTCTTGTCTGATCTGGCAATCTGGGCCTGTTGACCTTTGTGGCATGTGGCAAGGCCAGTGTATCTTGGCTTCTGCCTCAGACGGCTGTGGCTTGTTGTTTAAGGAAGTTTATTTCTCAAGGGTATGGTCATAAGTCAGCAATGCGCATGTTCTATTTTTGCAGGCATACCTAGAGAGTCAGGAAGGAGGCCAAAAACCCCTCCAGAGAAGATACACTGCAGATCTGAATGTTCTTATCAATGAGATGTAAGTTCATAAGCTACAAAGAAGATACAGGTTGTCCAACAGGATAAAAGCTCCAGAGGGAGAAGAAAGGCAGCTGGAATAGGAGACAGCCAGAGGCAATGGATAGGTAGGGAAATACTACAGCAGGAAGAAAAAACTGAAATTTTAGTGTAGATGGATGGGGCTGAGAACCAAAATGATACTTTGAAAGGTGGGCTCTTAATAAGCCCAAGGTGGAGTCTTAATAAACCCAAGGCCCATAAATTTTGTCTTCATATTCTTGCAGAAGGTGAGCAGCAACAATTAATGGTTTACTTGATTGCTCCCTGCTTTTCAGAACTCTTTGGAGCTTTTCTCTGTTTCTTCCTGGGCTGCTGAGGGTCCTGTTCTCTGCTAGATTGACCCTCCTACATCAGCTGCCTCCCCCTCTGCTGCTGCCACCTCTTTTGAGGGGGGGACCCAAGTTCCTTAGTATTACCATGAAAGGCAATAATCATGTCCAGGAGGAGCATCTCACTAGTGCATTCCTCCTCCCAGTGAGGACTGGGAAATGATCAGTGGGACCCAGCTGGCCCTGAGGAACCAGAGGGAGTCCAAAATTGTAGTGGGGCTGGAGAATACAGACCATCCATCTCAGATGATAAACGTGTGAGGTTTCTCCCCTTCTACCCTTTGCCGTGGGCTGCACAGACGGCTCTGCCCCTCTATGGTCTCTGTGGGAGGAATAACACCTCTGGTCTGGCTACAGCCCCTTCAAAGCAGCCACACTCGCTGGGTGAGGAGAGATGAGGACGTGGCGAGTGTGAGATGAGGTACACCTGGAAAGTCAGCTGAAAGAAGCCGGAAAGCACATGAATGGTCATAGACAGCTCTGAACCATCCGGGACTCTCAATCTGTCAGTCAAAGAGAATGACAAGGACGTGCTGGACCTTGTAAAGACCCAAACTGCAAGCAATTCGCTTGCCATTCGGTTTGCCTCAGAGCAACAGGCCCGTTCAGTCTAAATACAGGGTTGATGAGAGCCTTTGCCTGGGTCTGGTTTCCTCCTGCTCAGCTCCTGGCACTGGCATTGTCTGCCCCAGCCGCCCTTCCCAGAAGACAGTCCTCCCTCATCCATCACCCGTCCCGACACAGGATCCGTCTCCGACACCCCGCTCCTCCTTCCCACCCGTCTCCTGCTCTGGCCGTGACGTGTCGGCGCCCCTGACATTACCCTGCCCGTTGCAGCCATGTTTCTCCCCACCCGTCTGCCTTGGGCAGTGACCGGCTCACTATGTGCCCCTGCAGCCAACTTGGAGCCCACCCAGCCGTGAGCGTGCCTGGAGCTGGAAAACAGAGACCACGTGCGACTGCGTGTCACCAGCGGCCACACAGAAAACGGAGCTGCCCGAGATTGTCTGGGGCCGAGTTGTAAACTGGGTGCAAGGTAGGGCACCGCCAGCCCGTTCCAGTAAGAGGCTCTGCCCTCCCCGGGCACTTGCAAGCGTAGTGCTGTGAGGCTGGGAACGACCGAGCAATGAGGAGACAGGACTCAGCGTGAGATGTTAAAGGAGGGAAAGGGGGGGTTTATTCTCAAACAAACTGGTTTCTTTCAGACTCAAGTATGCACATACCTGCAAGGACTTGGACAGGCTGGGGAGTTGGGCGGGGAGAATTGTAATGGAATAGAACAAGGACAAGTGCAGAGTCTGGCATCTGGGCAAGAAAAACCCCAGGTCCCAGTAGAGGTTGGGAACTGACCTGTTGGAGAGCAGCGTAGGGGAAGGGACCTGGGGATCCTGGTGGGCAGCAGGATGGCCATGAGCCAGCACTGTGCCCTCATGGCCAAGAAGGCCAATGGCATCCTGGGGTATACTAGAAGGGGGGTAGTTAGTTGGTGGAGAGAGGTTCTCCTCCCCCTCTACTCTGCCCCGGTGAGACCCCATCTGGAATATGGTGTCCAGTTCTGGGCCCCTCAGTTCCAGAAGGACAGGGAACTGCTGGAGAGAGTCCAGGGCAGGGCTACCAAGATNTTCCTGTGTGACCTGCTCTGGGTGTTCCTGCTCCAGCAGGGGATTGGACTGGAGGAGCTTCCAAGGTCCCTTCCAATCCCTGAGATTCTGTGATTCTGTGATTCTGTGACCAGGATGGTTACATCCTGGTGGTCATCCCAGCACGCAGGCACCAGGACATGGCTCCCAGCCGGTCCAGCCTCACAGCACAATGAGCACCTGAGCATGCCCCAGCAAGGAACTACTTTGGCAAAGACTGCTGAGGTCTTTCCACAAGAGATTGTTGCAATTTTGATCCTAAACATGAAGATTAACGTCCATGATGCTTTTTAGAAAGTTGATGGTAGTGTGAAAAGGCAGTAGTTCCATCTCCAGGGATGAGCCTGGATGAAGACGCTGTGTGAGACCGCACTGATCAGTCCACTGCGTATGCTCAAGGGAGGAAATGGCATAAGAATTAAATTAAATTCATTGTAAAAAGTCTTGCAATGTTTTTTTAGAGGATAAGAGAGTGGGATCGCATCGATTCATTCCACAGACCGACAGAGCGTGGAAGGGAGCAACATCTCAGACTGGAAATCTCACACCAACAGAAACTCCCCCAAAATACGGACTTTCCTCTTTAGTTCCTCTTTAGTTCTTTAGTTTGGAAATGTCAGAGTTT
>VZTM01021985.1:62171-89170 GCA_013400555.1 Jacana jacana | reverse complement strand
GGAGAGGAGAGGAGAGGAGAGGAGAGGAGAGGGAGGTGAATCTCTCTGGACTTGACTGTGCCTATCCATTGCTCAGTGCCTCTTCTGCTTCCCTCCTGCCCCTTCCCATGGCTCTGCTCCCTCTGTCGTGAACAAAGATGGGGGGCAGATGAGTGTTGCTGAGGGCAGCACAGAGGGGACAGAGAGGTCACCGGGCCTGGGAAGAGCAGGAGAGCACAACCACCCTTAGGAACAGGAGGATTTAGGGAATGCGGGGAAGGAGGGAGGGGAAAGACTGAATGTGGAGCATGATGCTGAAAGCCCTTGTTGGGTGCAAGGCTTGGGTGAACTGGTGTGTCACAGAAATGAAGTTCTCCTGAAATCCATGGAAAGGGCTGTGAGGGCATTAATAGGCCTTAATTGCCCTGAGCAACTTCACTTGGACCCCTTCCCACACCCTCTGCCCGCGGCCCAGGAGACTTACTTCAACCCAGGCCTGGGCCTTCATCCCCTTCCTGCACTTTGCTGTAGCTGTACCTGTTTTCAGGCTGACTCCTGAACTGTCATTTGGATTTCCCAGGCTGACCTTGGACCTCACTTGTTACCTTGCCTTTGATGGTCACAAGACAGTTGATGTTGCCATCACCTCTCTGCTCACCCGCATCAGGTGCTGGGTGAGTGCCCCTGGTCAGGAAGGTCCTTGCCTGCCTTTGCCCTTTCCATCAGGGAACAGCCCAGCTCTTCCTGCTCCCCAACACCCAGCTCCTACAGACATTTCCCTGCTCAGGTTCCTGGCCTGTCCCTGTCACTAGCGGTGAGCAGTAGATGCCTGTGGCTGTCACACGTTCGATCACTATCACGTGGGAGAATGAGTGAGGGAACTGGCTGTCATAGGGTCTTTGGGGATAAGAAGCTCAGCTGCCTTCGTGATGTGGTAAAAGCCCTCACAAGACCATCAAGAGCCCTGGAAGCGTCTGCCAAGGCAGAGTGACAGGGTGACATCAGACCTGCTTTGGGTTGGACCCAAGCAGGCAATAGTAGCCTGGGCAGTGTAGTGTCATCTGGCCTGTTTTGTGCTCCTGGGTGGGAGGTTGGGTTACCCAGGGGGTGACCAGATCTTACAAGGCTCCTCTCTCAGATGTACTGGGTCAGGTGAGCTCCACTGAATCCCCATTTCCATTGGAAGGAGGCTGGAAGAGGTGAATCAGAACCCAGTTTGGTTATTCCTACCAGTTATCCCTATTATTCCTATTAAGCCTAAGGGCTTTGGCCTATCTTTTTTTAATGTGACTGAATATTGGAGCATTCTCATGTCCTCCAGCTGCTGTTCTGAAGATGCAATTCTTCATCCAGCAGATGTGGGTGACTGAGGGCTGGGGGAAAGGGAGGTGCAATAGTTGGAAAGTAAGCTCTGGTGGGAATCACCTTTAGCTTGTCTTGTGGCTGAACCCCCTGGGAGGCT
The DNA here is from genome assembly GCA_013400555.1 of Jacana jacana. Lineage (NCBI taxonomy): Eukaryota > Metazoa > Chordata > Aves > Charadriiformes > Jacanidae > Jacana > Jacana jacana. Next base: position 87,729 of record VZTM01021985.1, on the reverse strand, counting down.
CCGAGTGCCTTTGGATGTTGGGAGTGGTTAATGGAGGGGATTCCCAGCACTTTACCTGGTAGAGTTTCTGTCTTTGACCCATACCCTCCCCTTTCTGCCTGGGGGCTTACCCTGGGCTCACTGCTGTTGGGCTGGTCATTCATCTCCATAGAATGGAGGTATCTAGCATCAGCCTCCCCGCAGGCAGGACTGCCAGTGATCATAGAATCATAGAATCATATAGGTTGGAAGACACCCTTGAGATCATCGAGTCCAACCATCAGCCCCACTCTACAAAGGTCTCCCCTACACCAGATCCAATCAACACCACATCCAATCTACTCTGAAACACAGTCAGGGATAGGGACTCCACCCTCTCCCTGGGCAGCCCAGTCCAGGCTCTGACCACTCTTGCTGGGAAGAATTCTTGCCTCATGGCCAGCCTAACCCTCCCCTGCTGCAGCTTGAAGCCATTCCCTCTCCTTCTATAGCTAATTATTCATGAGAAGAAACCAGCACCAACCTCTCTACAATGTCCTTTCAAGCAGTTGTAGAGAGTNCTATGTCCTTGATGGCCTCCAACCTTTACTTCTGCCACAAGTTCTTCCCTGTTCACAAGGAGCAGGTCCTGATCCTGAGGAGCTTGGCCTTTGAAGGCAGCACTGAATTGTACAGTCTCAGGTGCCAAAGGAACTGTGGTATCTCCTTCTGGCTGGATGCTTGGGAGATGGCAAACAGTATGAAAATAGATCTTTGGCCCCTTGGAGAGATGCTCTGCTGCTTGGCTGCGCCCTGCTTTGGTGTGGAGTTGTGCTTTGGATCTGAAACAGCGTCATAGAGCCTTACTGTAGTGCCTTGCTCTTGTCGAGACTACGTGCTGGGAGTCTGGAAACTGGCTGAGAAGTGACAATTTATACAACTGTCTCCTGTGTCCACCTCCTTGAGGCTCCATCCTTCTTGAGCATAAAGCCTGAGAGGAGCACAAAAGGGGTTGTATTCATAGAGTCCTAGAATGGTTTGTGTTGGGACCTTAAAGATCATCTACTTCCAACCTCCTGTCATTCATAATCAGTCACTAGTAGCTCATTCCTGTGTTTTATCCTCATCTGGTGTAAAACTGAGAAGGTTTTTGGGCCCTCAGCCCAACTCCTAACACACAACTTAATGACTGGGTCCCACATGTGAAAGGGGAGAGGGCCAGGGCTGGCTGGGCTGACAGTGTTCAGGATAATACCCTGTGGGAGAGAAACAAAATCTGTCCATGTCGTAAATAAATATGAATGGATTAATTTGACACAGAATTTTCATTCCTGACACATGCAATTTGGAGACAACCAATAACGACTTGCTAATTTGAGATGAAATTAGACTTGGAACCTGACGTCCTCGGGGCAGCTCAGACGTGGTGTTTGGTGGGTTTCCAGGAGAGTCCTTTCACACGTCTGATTGGAAATAATATGTATGAGGCTGGCAAAAGGAAGGGAATGCCCTGGCTTACAAATCAGTGAAGTGGGTTATGGGGAAGGGATGTGGCAGGGGGTTGTAAGTAAAGCACATTACGTAAGGCTGCCCTTTGGGTTTCTGGGGTCTGGTAACTGACACACATTGTCAAGTCTCTCGGGCTGATTTTAGCATCTCCTGGGTTGTTAGCACTTTTCTGATTTTTGAGGCAGAAGATAGTTTTTCTCTTCTACAACATTAAATGGGACCTTCTATGTTCTGCTGACTGTAAGGGTGTGCAAATGTGATTCTTTGGGATGTGTCACCTGCACTTTATGGCTTAAAGCCAGTATAGTATAACTCAGCAGAGTGGGAAACAGTTTCAGCTCTCTCATCATGGAATCATAGAAACGTTCAAGTTGGAAGGGACCTTTAAAGACCAACCCCCCTGCCCTGGGCAGGGACACCTCCCACCAGCCCAGGTTGCTCCAAGCCCCATCCAAACCGGCCTTGAACCCCTCCAGGGATGGGGCAGCCCCAGCTTCCTGGGGCAACCTCAGCCAGTGTCTCACCACCCTCACACCAAAGAAGTTCTTCCCCACATCTCAGGTCCATCTCCTCTCTTTCAATTTAAAACCATTATGCCTCATCCCATCCCTACACTCCTTCATAAAGGGTCCCTCCCCATCTCTCCTGTAGCCCCCTTTAGGTACTGGAAAGCCACTTATAGTCTCCCCAGAGCCTTCTCTTCTCCAGGCTGAACAGCCCGAATTCTCTCAGCCTGTCCTCACAGCAGAGGTTGCTCCAGCCCTCTAATCATCTTCATGACCTCCTCTGGACTTGTTCCAGTGGGTCCATGTCCTTTCTGTGCCAAGGACTCTAGAGCTGGATGCAGCACTCCAGGTGGGGTCTCATGAGAGCAGAGTAGAGGGGCAGAATTACGTCTCTCAACCTGCTGGCCACACTTCTTTTGATCAGCAGGAAGGATGCTCAGCTGCTAGGAGGACTGAGAATCCAAACTCAAAATGGTTAATCTAAAGTAAAAGAGTTAGGGAACGATAACCCCATTTGGATTATCTGATTTCTTGGAAAGTGCATAAAAGTCCAGGCAAACCTGCTGTCCTGCTTGTTCATCTTTGTACTTCTCACTGTGCCTTCTTACCACTAAGTGCTTACCAGGGCTTGTGCATTGGAGGTATAGTTCTGTGCAGGGGGGCAATAGACAATAGACCCGTTGGTGGTGGTGGTGGGGATCGCTTTTAAGTGGTGAGAAGCAAAACCTTTGAGAACTATGTTCATTTCAGATTCTTGCCTCCCCTGTTGGGTGGTGCTGGACCGGGTGGTGTGATTCCAGGCCAGGTGGCACCATTGGAGCTGTGGAGCTTGCCCGCCATTCAGCACTTGAAGTGCCTCACCTACAGTCTGTCCCACAGGCATGTACTCTTCTTTGAAGAAGAAGAGGTGCTGAACTGTATTCATCTGCTTTTTAGAGGCATTGATGTTCATCTCTGCCTTCCCTCACAGTATTTTAAGGGGTTGCCTTTGAACCTGCTGTATCTGACTGACATCATCACCCAAGGTGTGACACTCCCCGGGGTGAACAACACGGGCAATGAAATACCAGAAATGTCTGCAACTTGCAGACCTGGGAAGGGGTGGGAGGCAGGAGAGCTCTGGGTAGTTCAAGGGTGCCCAGTGCCCTCTGCAAGTGGAGGAGACTGTGAAGCCTCCTCATCCCCTGCCTTGGGCTTTTTTATTCTGGGACTGTGTCTTGTTTCTCCCAAGATTTATTCAGGTCAGTTCCAGGGGACTCTGGATGAATGTCTTGTAGAAGAAGAAGCCTCCACTGATGAGCAGAACCTTGTCTGTCTCTGTGTCTGCTCCCCATTTCCAGCCTGACTTCATGTTTCCTAGTCCCCTGGTAGTGCTGCTGAGGCACCTTTTATTCCAAGGGGTGTAGAGAAGGTGACAGAGACCACTCTCTGTTGGGTGACTGCAGTGCAGGCTCATGGTTTCCAACTACATCTCAATAAATTCACGTCAGCGCTGTGAGCTGGGGCTGGGGAGGGCTCTGTCCAGCTCTTATAGTCAGAATACTAACTTTTCAAAGACTTATTTAAAAAGAAGAGCATTTGGAGAAGCCTCATCTCTAAATTAGTTATTCCTGAGGCTGGTTTCAAGCCAATTAAGCTGCAGTCTCCTTTAAGACATCCAGAACCGTTCAGTTGCATGGAAGTTTTTAATGAGTCACCACGAAGAGGAAACACAATCTGCAGAAAAAGCTCCACTCCAGCTGACTTGTGAAACGTTGAAGAATTATGTGAATCTCAGATTTGTCTGGCACCATTACTGGTATGGACTGAAATAATAACAAATAGGAGGCAGGTGCACTGGGTGCCCATTAAAAAAAACAACCCAAACCAGATCTGGATGTCTGGCAGGATAACAGCCCTGTGACAGGCTTCACCTCCTGGAGGGAGAGGGCGCGAGAGAGATTCAGTGTGAGAGAAGGGGAGTCACAGAGGGTGAGGGAGCAGCTGAGAAGGATCCCGGGGCTGATCCTGCAACTGGGCACTGGCTGCAGAAAGGACAGGGCTGAGCTGCAGCCGGGTGGCAGAGGACCTCTGGGGTGACACACAGGTGAGTGTCGTGGACCTTTCAGACAAATAACTGGGTTTGCTGGGACCTAAAGTGTGTTTGAGCTCCTTGTGGTCACCTTCAGGAGGCAGAAAAGGTGACTGATGGAGAGTGATGAACCCTGCTGGTTCCATGCCTGCACAAAGGGGAAGACATTTGTGCAGCTGCAGGATTCCTGGAGCAGGTAGGGTCGGAAGGGGGGGAGTTCCCCTCCCTTTCCACTGGGATCACTCCTCTTCTGGTTGATTCTCTGTTGGATGCTGGCACAATTTTGTGGCTCTGGATGACACTTTTTTTTTATTCTGATATTTCAGTGCTGGGTAAGGTGAGGGTTTTACAGAGGACAACCTTCAGCAGGTTTGGGATAGCCTTCCTGGAAAGGGGAGTCCCCTGGCACCTTTGTGGGTAGCAGACGTTAGCTCGGGCAGCACAGGTCAGGCAGGGCAGTGCTAGAACAATGTGTAAAATAATGCCCAGACATGCCCCAAAGAAAGAGGGAAGGTGGCACATGTTTCAGAGAGGCTTTCTTAGCTTTTCTTCCAGTGTCCTACTCTCTGGCACATCGGGGCATGAAATGTTCAAATAGCTCCTCGTGCCAGGACTGGGCTTTTTTCATCTGTTGCCACTGGCAGGTTGGGGAAACAAATAAATGAATCAGAAGTGGAGTATTTGTTATGTGCTCTACTTTGAAGGGGGTGGGGAATGAGAAAAAGTCTTATAACTTGAATCCCTTGAGGTATCCGAAAAGCACAATAGTAATTTTACTGCAGGCAGTGAGTGTTATTAACCCTCAGCGTGCCCAGAGTGGGGTGAATGAAAAGTGCTTCAAATATGGAGTTAATTTTAGCTGGAAAAGAAGACACTCAGCAGATTCCAATGGCTGTATAGGGTCAGATGGAGGCGGTGCAGACATGCCCGAGTGCCAACATTCCTTAAAGCACACAATGGGTTAAAATGTTGTTTTCTTCAGTGTCTCAAGGAGGAGAGAAAAGTCCTGATGGGGGTGATATGTCTGGTAAAATGTTGATGTTTAATGGCATCTTTGGTGAGTCTATATTAAACAGCTGTTGCCTTCCGTTGGTTTTTTGTCCAAATGGAAGGGGAAAGGGGACAAGTGAACCCCACAGCTGGGCAGCCCAGGCCTGGAGTCTGGGGGAAAGTGAGTCACGAGGCAGCTCTCACAAGGTGGGAATGTCAGGTTTCTGGGCAGCCAGGCTCCACCTAAATTCTGGATTGTGCTGGCAAACCCCTCCGCTCAGTCGCAGATGGAAACAGATTTGATCTATCCTGAAGAGGGGAACAGGGTGAATCCTGTACACCCTGGGAAGGAGGGAGCTCATCTGCAGTGGGAAAGCAGGATGCTGCTGCTTCTTCAGTTCCTTGCCCTGATTCGAAGCTTTTCCCTATGTTGAGCTGCGTCTCAGCGTGTGAAAGTCCAGCCAGCTGCAGTGGGTCTGGTCACGGCTCCATGTGAACAGCCCTGACAGACCTCAGCTTGCTGGTGTCAAAGGGGCAGACTGGCTGTGGGAGATAAAACAACCAAGGCTTTGAGCCTTAAAATAGTCCCTTAAATTTCTTCTGGAGGGTACAACATGGACGATGTGGCATTGAGGGACTGAGCTGAGAATGGGCATTTTCCACTGGAATCAGAGGGAGCTGCCACTACCCAATATTCGGTGAATCACACGAGTCTTCTGGACTCATAATAGTTAATTTTAAATAAATATTGAAAATGAAATATTCTGAGTCCAGAAGATTCATCTGGGGCACCAGCGTGCACGCTGTGACTATTCCTCACCCTGGAGCAGGGCATTCTCCTGGTAAAACCAACAGGCCGTTCTGTGACCCACCTGGTCCGCGGTCTGATCTGACCAAAAGGATGTCCCTTTACATGACCAGCAAGACCAGTACTGTCAGTCACCTGATTCGATACAGCTCATTGGGTGGTTTTAGGGCTGCAGATAACTGGTAGTCTTCACTGAATTTGAACTTCTATTCCGTTTTCCATGCCCTTGCCCATCCTTAAACAAATGCACTTTGGTTGGTTGGTTTTTTTGGTATAGAGTTTAAGGGATTCTCATTGCTGTTCTGTCAAAGTAGACTTTCAGCCTGACCACTGAGCTGAATATTTCTGCCCCAAACCTCTCTGACATCACCTTGACCTTCAGTGCAGGGACTGAGCAGCTGTGCTGCAGGGGAATGGCACAGCTTGGCCAAGTAACTCGAGCATGAGAGTAGCTTTTGACCTTGGTCCTCTGACCATGAACTGGAAAATCCAGACAGGATTTTAAGGACCTCACAGGTCTTGGTTTCTTCACTTCTTGTTTTGAGCCTTGTGATGGGCACCAACAGTGCCATCTAGAGAAGAGTTGTGCCGGTGGTCACCATGAGAATGGGTAGACTTCATACATATATGGAAGAAGGAGGGTACTAGAGGTAAAACAGAAGATTGGAAGAGTCTTCTTTCTAGATAAAACGTGCTTTTAAATTCAGTCCTGAAATAACTGACCTGCAGCTATTGCCTCTTGACGCTTCTTCACTGCTCTTCTTTAGGGGAATGAACTTGCTTCCAGGGAAAAAACGTGCTCCCTTTGGTGACCACTGCTGAATATGACAGGCTTCATTATGACATTTTGCAGGTTTTCAGTGGTATGTGATGGCTTATGCACTGGCACGCAGGGGTTAACGGGACTTTTGGGTGGGCGGGTGGAAAACAAGCTGTGAAATGGAAGAAGGTCAGTCTCTTGGAGGAGTTTGCTCTGTCACAGATGGTTTTAAGTTATCAGTCCATCTGTAGGAGAGGTCTCCATTCCTCTCCCCTTAAGAAAACTGTAGAACCATGGCTAGAAATAAGGCAAAGCCCTGTCAGGTCCGGCTCAGTGGGCCAGGCAGAATTGGGGCTCTCCTTGTACTCGCTAGACCCAACTAGCTATCTAATGAGGAGTTATCTAATCAGGAGTTCCTCAGTTGTTCAGGCAGACCTCAACACCTAGATGTGATTTGAGACTAAATACCATTGCAGCACACTTCTCAGTGGGGACAAAGACACTGGAAAGAGCGTACTCGGGCGGGGGGACCTCAGAAAGATGTGGCTCCGGATGGCTCACGTCCTTTGGTTGAGTGGAAGGTTCTGCTGTGCTCGGTGGGAGCTGAATCCAGGTTTCAGTAGAAGCTGACAAATGCTTCCTCTGGGAGCATTCCCACAGCTTTGTGAAGGGTTATGCTGTTCGGAGAGTCGTGTAGGAGCTGGGTTCATTAAAGGTACTTAACGTTAAGGGTACAGTATCTGATCAACAGAGTCACACAACTGCTGTCCCAGGCCAGTCAGGCAATGTCTATGGGAGGATCCTTATGATCGTACTTGGCCAGAACATCAGCCCACAGGAAGGGGCTTTGGGCCATTGGCACACTGCTTGGAAAGTGTCTGCTAACGATGGTTGGACTTGATGATCCCAAGGGTCTCTTCCAACCTAAATGATTCTATGATTCTAATGAGAGAGAGGATTTCCCAGCAGCTGGGGAAGAATCCTTGTTGTCTTATTTTCCCGGTTCCTTGTTTGCTGCTGAGTTTCAAATTGTTTACATTTGACTTTGGAATCGTTTCTGCTCTTCTCTCACTGCAAATGTATTGAAGGGCCCAGAACAGGATGATCTTACCCCTGGCAGCAGTCTGAACAATCACATTTTCCTCTGCTGGTGATGTTTTCTGCTAAAGTGTAAGTAGTGTCGCCAGCAATAGCTGTCAAACAGAAAGAAGGAATGAAGAGATTTACTCCAGAATCTCATTTCCACATTCATCTTTTAAATTGTTGATTAAAATGGTGAGCCCCAGCCCTGCAAAGGAGAAGGTTTTGATATCTGGATGAGAACAGCTGAGGGATTGTACTGATGCTGTCAGTGTCTTCTTTCTAAAACCAGTGGAAATGGTGCTCTTCATGGTTCTTCCATCTTTATCCTGTCTAACATTAGTCTTAGCTGTAGGACCAAGATTTTGGTGTATGTTTCCTTCCTCATTAACCACAGATTCTAGAGCTTTAATCTGAGGGGAGACCGGGGGAAAGCCGCCTTCTGGTTCTGGTAGCCCAGACATCACATGAACCATGGTCACCGTGATAAAAACACTTCCATTCCCAACTTCTGGAGCCAGCCCTTCATCTCAGAGTCGAACATGGGGATTTAATAGGAATCACATGCACACAATGGAAAGGGAAACAAGACCGTGTGCCCTCAGCCTGGAGTCCCAGAGGGAGCAGGCTGGGCTGAGGGTGCTGCTGGGAGGAGAGAGCATTCTCTCCCAGACTGACCATCCATCAGGAATGAGACAGAGGTACCTTTGCTTCCATGTGGGCTCAGGCCATTTGAGCTTTCTGGGCAGAGGAAGGAAGGTTTACAGACTGGAAGCAAAAGATTTTGGGGCACAATATGCTGCACTTGCACCCCTGGAATAAACCTGCCCTTGGAAATAAGCAGCTCATAGGAATAGGGATGAGCCTATGGCTGTGCTGGAAGGAAAGATGGCAGATTCAAGGTGTCTGCAGGTTGAGGTGTCTGTTTTGGTTGTAACAGTGACGCTGTTCTACAAGGAACTGGATTTATTTCAGACCTCTCAGAATAGCATAGACTGAAGGACTTCCTATGAAGGCCAAGCCCAGGCATGGTTGACCCATACACAAATGCAATAATCCACTGGTTTTACTTCTCTTCTAAGGAGTAATGAGGACTCATGACCTCTGAGAACCAGCCTAGTGGTGTGTCCTACAGAACTTGGATGTACAGCTTGTCCCTTCCTTGGAAAAGCCACTGATCTGTACAAATGTTTGTCCTTTGAGGCACAAAGTCTTGACCCAGCTTGCACTTGGGAATCCAGCATTTCTGTGACTGATGGTTACATCTGACCAAGCTGGCACGGTGCCTTGTCTGAGGCTTGCCAAAGGCACCGGGTTCAATGGCACCTCCCCTGGTGCCATGGGAAGCCAGGGTGTATAATGAGCCCCCTATAACAGCACGTGGCACAGTATAGAGACATCCTGCCTGGGCAGCTCCTGAGCGCAGAGCCAGCTTCTAGGAGAGTGGAGAGGTGTGAGCGGGACAAGAGTTTGTCCTTTCTTTTACCACTTTTGTCACATTTACAACAGACTGATAAGGGGTGCAGTTTCTTTCGTACAGATCAAGAACATCCAGACCCAGAAACGTGGTGAGCAGCTATGAGGACCTCTGTGCTCTGAGCCAGGGGACAAAGCCACCGTGGTCCCAGGAGACGCAAGAACTGACTTCAAGCAGAATCATCTCAGAAGCCCAACCTGTAAGGTAGTGAGATCGGTTGTGTCACCATGGGGATTTGTGTGTGGGGATACAGAGCTGGGATACGAAGTGTTGCCTTCTCTGGCGTGGTAGATATCGCTCTGTAGGTCTGAACATTGCTGTAAACGTCTCCTACAGCATGCCCTGATTTCCATGGTAAGGTGGGAGGCAGTTGAAGATCTGCCATAACTGTCCCGTGGAGCTAATATGGGGCTCGTGGCACAGGCACACTCTGCTTTCTCATGGTTCTTATCTTGGACGTGTTGTTTTGCAGGGCAATAAGTAGGGATTTGTTATTATTTCTTCCAGACATTTAATAACACTCGGTTGTCAAATACAAAATGCAGTATTTTCTATAAATTTATTGACTGTATGAAAAACATGTGTCTGTGTTATGAAAGAGTTCATGACTGTGGTGTGGGTGGTGAAAGGAACAGACCGACCTGCTCTCGTGCTCTCCTCCCATACCTGCCTCACCAAACTGATGTGAATTCACTGCCCCGTTCACCGCTGTCAGGGCTCCAGTGCTTTCCTGCACATCGAAAATATAGATGGTGTGTGTCTCCTCTTGGCATTTTATACCCCACCTTCATGAGTAAATAGCTATGGAGTGTCTGGTGTATGTGTCCCTAAATTGTGGACAGCATGAGCCATCGCTTATGTTATATTCCTAATCCCCCAGGCAGAAGAGAAGATCAGGTCAAGTATAGATTTACCACAGGGATAAGTCACACAAAATCTGATCCTTGGGCATCCCTCCCCACTCTCCACAAGCCCTCCATTCATCACCGGGGAGCGGGTGACGTTCTCTCTCTCACAAGTTGTCATGAAGCTGCACTTGTGCAGTTGGTGGCCTTCAGCTCCGGGGTTCTAACCAAAGCCTTTGAGATTTTTCCTTTACAAATGGACTCAAAGCTAAAGCTCAAAATATTCCTTAAAGTTAATAAATGAACAAAGAAAGCCTACCCAAAGCTGAAAGAGAACTTTTAGGTGAGAGATCCTTCTTCTCAGTGAGTATCTGGGTCCTCTGGTGTAAAGCACGGCTAGAATTGGAGACAGAGCACAGAACAGTTCAGTATTTTGTTTAGAACATTCGCTGTGTCGGGTCTGTCCTGATTTTTATGAATTGCAAGAAAAACCAACCAAACCAGATTGCTGCATCTGCTGCTGCTGAATTTCTTACAAAGATGATTCGAGTCTTCTACTGGGCTCTGTGCTGGTGGCTTTGTACCCCACGTTCACTGCGCTTGTGCCAACGTCTGCGGGACAGCCTGAGCCTCTGCACCCATCGCTGCCATCTGGACCCCTCCCTGCCTGGCACTCCTCTAAAGTTTGGCTAATCTTGCTCACCAGTCTCTGCCAGCAATTATGTCACTTCTTGTCTGTGCGTTTCACTGTCTGAACCTCGTAAATAACTACTTGTGACACCACTAGTACATCCAAATCCTCTGACTCCCAAATGTTTTGCTTATTCAGTTCTCTGATTTATGGCCCCAGCACCAGTGTCCAGTCTGACCATGGAAAGGAATGGGCTCTCGCTGCCTCCCATCCAGACAGATGGATGGATGGACAAGGTGAAGGGCAGAGCTCTGGTCCCGTTGGGCTACCTGCTTTAGTCTGGTGGCTTAACAATATTGTCAGCTGCCATGGGCTCCCTCTGGCTCTGCAATGAAACCCCTGGAAGCTTTGCTGCTGTCCCCAAAGGGGGTGTCTCCACAATTGCAAAGCCAACAGACCTCTGGGATGAGAATTCTGAGCCAGGTCTTGGCTGAGAAGAAAAACGATGTGTGCATGACAATGTGTGTTTGTCAGAGAAGGGAGAGTGGTGAGCTCCTTCCAGTGTTAGCCCCGGAGTGCTGGGGGTGCTGGGCAACAGCACTCCATCTGGGGGGACAGGTTGCCTTGTGAAAGTATTTGTTTGACCACCTCAGTGGTCATCCTGGCAGCTTCATGACAACTTGTGAGAGAGAGAACGTCACCCGCTCCCTGGTGATGAATGGAGAGCTTGTGGAGACCTCTGACAGAGTGGACACCTCTGTTTCAAGGAGCTGTAGAGATATGAACTACACTCTGACAAGTTTTGGGAGGTTTTTGCTATCTTTCCTTTCTTTTTAAAAAAAATTTATTTCTTTTTCTGGGGTTGAACTGAAGTCAAAGCAACAACATGGTTATGGGTGTAACAAGGGAGTAGAAACATTAAAATTAAGCAGGGCAGGGTCTGAATGACTCTGTGCCAACTGATAAATTATTTCCTGGTCCTTATTTAAGACAGGAGACACTAGAAAATGTGATGTGGTTGGATTAATTACGCTGGAGGAATGTTCTCCTGCTTATCCTGGCACTCTTATTTTAACTGTGCAATCAATGTGTGGCATTAACGTGCTTCTGTCTCACTCACCGGAGGGCAAGAATTCACAGGAGTTTAAGGACTCACAGCAGCTTATCTTTAATCCAACTGAATTTCTGGAATATTTCAGGCCAGCAGTTTATGCATAGTGCACATAGTGCCTGTTGTACACTGGGAGGATGCGTCCATGGTGCCTGTTACTACCAATAAAAATACTGTCAGTATTTGCTGTTGTTAACATTTATCCACTATCACTCTGGACTGAGAACAACTGTCTGACATGATGCATCTGGTAACATAAGAATAAGTTTCTTGATGGCTTTGGACCTGAGAATGTGGGTCATGCTCATGTTTCAGGATAGATGCTTGTCAGTATTGGCTGGGCTGGAGGGAAGAAGTCGGGAGCAGCAAAGAATAAATTGAGCGTAATGTAAAAAGAGCTTCTGGGAATACTGTTGGAAGCTGCTGTCAAGTAACTATGTTTGTTGAAAGTTGTAAGCATTAGGCATTTCAGGTCCAGGAGTGGTGACATGTTTAGGAAGATACAAGATTGCGAAAGTCAATAGGGGATTATAATCTTTGCTATTAATACAGTTTGGGACTTTGGAGGACAAATGAAGTCCATCAGGGTGATTGAGAGTCTCTGAAAATCTCTGCTATTTGCTGTGCCATGCCCTGCCTGGTGCAGGGCAGAGTGCCCTGGAATTGTCTTATTTTCATGTATTTTGTGTGTGTTTTCCCTCCCATGAGCTAGGGGAGAACTTTGTCGAGCGGGGCTGATGGTTGGGCTCAAGGATCCCAAGGGTCTCTTCCAACCAAAATGATTCTATGATTCTAAACTCTTCATTCTCTTAATTTGCAATTCTTAAAATATCTACCAACTATGTGATACGCCAAAATATCAACACACAAAAGCTGGGACACTGAAATGTAAAACTCCTGTTTTGGTGAACAGCAACAGAAGCTCCCCCCCCTCCTCTCCCCAGGCTGGGGAGGGGACAGAAGTGACACCGTCAGTCCCCAGACTGTGGGAGCTGACGTTCCCACAGTCCTTTCCCACTCCTGTAATTTCACATGCATTTCCACTAAACAGCTCCGAGAACCAGTGATCAGTCATGACCTGGTAGTTATTTGTATAGATTTCTATAGTGTGCAGAGCCCTAAAATGAGATTTGTGCTAAGGACAACAGTGGAGCCAGAGATTTGTTGTGGAGAGATGTCTCTGTTCCTGTTTGCACCCACTGATGAATGGCAAAACAAAGTTTATCCTTTTGGTTCAGAATTTGACCCGTGAGTACTGGGAGTTACACTTTCTTTGGCCTGCCCACGGGCTGTAGAGCACAGATGAGTTTTGTCACCTTAGGTGTCTTCTACCCTTAGCTGAAACCAAGCACCAGGCAGATCATTCAACTCCGAGGGAACTGTTGGGATCCTACCCCGAGTTTTCCTCAGGTGTGGGGTGGCAGTGCTGGGCGGGATGAAGGTCTGATCAAGGGAGCAGAATTCAGATCACAGGTGTGCTGACCCCCTCCCTCTGCCTTTTGAAAGTGTTAAGAGCTGCATGTTCTCGTGTGACTCTGTGTTGAGTGAAGGAGAGCAGAGGGTAAATAGAGACACGGCATTAATCCCACAGGGGAATCTAATCTAATTGCTCTTTCAGAGCTGCAGTAACTCTATAGTTTCTGAGCATCTCTCATATGACAAGGAATCTGCCTTCACAGTTTGCTCGGAAGATAGTGATGTGTTACGTTGCATGTTGTCCAATTTATAAATATGGCGAGAGAGACACCCTTGGCAGAAGGTCACGAGTGATCTGTAACAATAACTAGTTAATGCCACCTTCATTCTTCACCATTTCCTCCTAAAGTAATTAGTAGCATATAGTCTGCTCTCAGGCCTGTAACTAATTTAAACAAGCTAACTGAGATCAGGTGCCTCAGTTTAGACACCCATCTCTGTGGCTTTCTTCTCAGCAACTGCTCTCGCCATCCATCAGAACGCACCACGTGAGTGCCATGTGGTGTAATATTTGCCTGAAACACGAGAGGAGGTCCTTGGAGGGAAGCCCAGGTGACATGGAAATGGAAGAGGTGACAGAGAGATGCTGTTAGATGCGTGTGCATTTTCCAGTTAGCCCTGCTGGCCGTTTTCATACCCGCTTTGTGATGGGTCAAAACCCTGTCACGACGATCTGCTTGAGGACAGGGAAGCTCTACAGAGGGACTTGGATAGACTGGATAGATGGGCCAATGTTAATGGCATGGCCTTCAACGAGGCCAAGTGCCGGGTCCTGCACTTGGGCCACAACAACCCCATGCATCGCTACAGGCTTGGGGCAGTGTGGCTGGAGAGCTGCCTGGCAGAAAAGGACCTGGGGGTGCTGGTCGACAGGAGGCTGAACATGAGCCAGCAGTGTGCCCAGGTGGCCAAGAAGGCCAAGGGCATCCTGGCTTGCATAAAGAATAGTGTGACCAGCAGAAGTAGGGAGGTGATTGTCCCCCTGTACTCAGCACTGGTTAGGCCACACCTTGAGTCTGGTGTCCAGTTCTGGGCACCTCAGCACAAGAGAGATATCGAGGTGCTGGAGCGAGTACAGAGGAGGGCAACAAAGCTGGTGAGAGGCCTGGAGAACAAGGCTTATGAGGATGGATTGAGGGAGTTGGGGTTGTTTAGTCTGAGGAAGAGGAGGCTGAGGGGAGACCTCATCACTCTCTACAACTGCTTGAAAGGGCACTGTACAGATATTGGTGCTGGTCTCTTCTCACAGGCAATGAGCGACAGGACAAGAGGGAATGGCTGCAAGCTGCAGCAGGGTAGGGTTAGGCTGGACATTAGGAAAAAATTTTTCACAGAGAGAGTGGTCAGTCAGTGGAATCAGCTGCCCAGGGAGGGGGTGGAGTCACCCTCCCTGACTGTGTTTAAGAGCAGATTAGATGTGGTGTTGAGGGATCTAGTGTAGGGGAGAACTTGTAGAGTAGGGCTGATGGTTGGACTTGATGATCCCAGGGGTCTCTTCCAACCTAAATGATTCTATGATTCTATGATGTGTTTTGGAAAGACACATCATGAGTGGACTTGGCAGCCCTTGCTCTGCTCGGCTGCTGGGCTGTGGCAGGTGAGGAAGGGCTAATGTGCTGCAGAAGTGAGCAGCATCACAAGGGCTGTCGTTTCCCTTGTGAGCTGTCGATAACGGAATGATCTGCATTTTTCTGCAGGAGAGCCCCGCAGTCTGTGCTGACCCCAGGGAGCTGAGCACAGCACCATGTCAAGTCACCACACAGGTGAGAGAACAGACCCAGCTGTAGAAACCATCTGGGGAACTGCCAAGAATCACCACAACTTGCTTTTCTTGTTGTCTGGTGATTGGGTACCTGTCTCCCACTACCACGAGGAGAGACACCAGCAACTGGCCCATCAGCTGACCTTGGCCAGTACCCTCTTTCTCATGCCAGATCCTAAAGTTTTATTTGGAACAGTAACTGATGTCAAGCATTCTCCATCAAAATCAGCGCTAGACCTTAAGGTGCTGTGGCCCTGGACTGTGATCCTGATTGTGGATTTTCCCACTTTGATCCTAGCTTTGCACAAAAACTGCACAAATTCACAGACCTTCATGCTCCAGCCTTTGGGCACCCTTAGAGCCTGTTGTAGTAGAATGGATGGGTCCTTCGGAGCCCAGGAGGAGCTGAGCAGAGACAGTTCCTGTTCTACGGGAGGTGATGCAGATTAACAGACTGTTTCTAAAGGACAAACATTTTATCTTAATCACATGTATTTTTCCTTGCCTTTTTAGTAAAACCCCTCAAGAAATCTTCTGTCCCAGGAGTTCTTATCACCCAGTTTGTGGATAATATTCCAAAAGGATGCAGTACACCTGACTTTGAGCGGAAACCTGTTTCTCTGACGTTGCAGGAAGGTGAGATTCTTGAAAAAAAGTCACAGAGCTGGAGGCTTGGCTCCATGTCTAACCTACATGAAACAATTATCATTAAATCAAGCAAGTTTCTAAAGAGATTTGACTACACCATATAAGTGTGGCCATATATTTCTGTGGCCAAAGTCTTTGTTGTACTGATGAAAATTCCATCAGTACTGATGGAGGTCTCCTGAGGTTTTACTAGTGGATGCAAGATCAAAATCTGGCTCCTAACGTAGACAACACATGCTGGGAATTCTGCAGGAAGCTCTTGCTCTCAGACTAAGCATGTTGAAAAAGGTGGGGTTCGCTATTGACCTAATTTGTGTTACACAAAATTAACTGCTTTTTCATGTAAGATATGCTGACTGTTGGTGTGAGTTAGCCTGTGCTTCTTCAAGAAGCAGTATGGGTCTTGCATAGGGTACAGAGAAGGCAACTACTGAGGCAAGTCAGAAAAGTGATTGGAAGCCTTCCAGCAACCTCTGCCCTTGCAGACTCACGTATTTTTGTGGGGTGGAGAAGTCTGGGCACGTTGTGTGGCTCCTCTTCCCTCACAGGGCTGAGCCGTTCATGGTTTCAGGGCTGTCACATCCATCTGTTGATTTTCTCTGTCCGCTGAGATGTTCTGAAGGACCACAGTGGCCTCTAGTGGTACCTCCCTCCTCCTCCTCCTCCTCCTCCTCCCCCTTCACCTGCACGTATCAGGCTTGAACCAAGGCGGTGGTCAGTCACCCTGAGCTATATGTTCCAGGTTATTCCATTTACAGTAAATTCCTCATCATTCCTATACAAAATGTCAGGGGGGTCTGGTCGGTCACCATGTGAACCAAAGGCTCTGTCCATGCAGATGCACGATGAGTGTCTTTCATTATCTCACCATCGCCCCAATGCGTTCAGCGCGTGGGTTAGCTGGTGGCTGCAGCTGTGGATGGCCAGCATGGGACACTGCAGCAGAATGGTCAACATCTGACAAAGGTAGAATCAATTGGAAAGATTGAGACTTAAATAATAGATAGTACTGCAGTCTCAGAAACACTTGGAAGATGCCCTTTGGTGTGTGGCAGGAGCTGCAGAAGGGTGTGCGAAACACTGCAAGACTTCTTGGAGAAAAATGTTAACAGTGTTGGTCACCTGAAGACCAAAACTATTGCAAAAGGCAGGCAGTAATCGGTTCCTCCCTGAATTATCCATGAGTAACTCACCTCCATTTCGATTCCCCTGTGACAATCCCACTTACCTAAACCTGAGTCGCTTCTCTGATGTGCTGGGTCATGGCGGTTCCTCTGTCCTTGGAGCCTTCTGGAAGAGAAAGGAAAGGTTTATAGGAGTCAGTGGTAAAGCTGTAGGATTTCTGTGGGCAGCTGCAGGCTACACAGGCTCTGAGGGAGCAGAGATGAAGGAGTGCACACCAAGGTAACCTGTTTGGGGCACAGGGTGGTGCCAGGCTGGCAGAGGAGGAAAACTCTGCAGAAAGATACCATGCAGGGAGTAGGTGGGGAAACATCCCACCCCACACAGGTCCTCCCCGTTGTAATGCAGTGTTGTCTGTTACAAACGTGCTTTCTTGAGTCTGCAGAGGGAGCATCTTGTTTCCACCTCCTAACGAACCCACATTTATCCCAGGAGCTGCAACTATTCAGAGATTAATTTACTGATGTGCAGGGAGGGGAGACTCCCACACAGAGAGTCCTCTGCCATTTAACATCCTGCCAGCACGGTCACAGTGAAGGGCACAGTCTGAAGGAACGGAGAGGGGACGTGACCTTGTAGGGGAACACGTGTGTGGGGAGAGTGGATCTGGGCGTTCCAGGGCTGTGGTGCAAGCAGTGTGTCCATGTTGCCAGAAGCAAGCTGCTGATTTCAGAGATGATGGGAGGATGCTCATAGTCACGTCTGTCGGGCTAACTCCACTTTTTACAGGTCTTTTATTGTTGAATGCAGGCAAAATGTTGATGTGGGGGAAAGTAGCCCAGCCTGGACTTGAGCTAATGACTGCTTGCCCTTTGGCCCTGCTCAGATATTGAGGGAGTTCAAAATCAGACCAAGATACCAAAAAATCACTCTCTTGGCTCCATAATTTCTCCATCCACATGCCTGGGCAGCACAACCACAGCAAAAGCAAACGCCTGTGTGTCACCGGGATGTGTGTCAGGTTTTGAGTAATCTCTTATGAAAGCCAGTGAGTTAGAGCAGAGATTAGGGCAAATGTCTTGCAGGAATTTTGGCATTTAATGCATCTTCACCACTGGCAATTTAGGTATCTTTTACAGAGGAAACAAAAGGATAGAATTATTTTCGAAGAATGTTCCTGCCTGAAACAACAGAGAGTGCTTACTCTGGGTATCACTGTTGATAACGCAGGGAGCCTGGCATGAGAGTCCTCGTGCTCAAGCCTGTCTTAAATAACTCATTTCTTGTTTCTTTTCAAAGGTAAAAATGCCATTTTCAGAGCTGTTGTCAAGGGTGTCCCAGCCCCTGAGGTGAAATGGGCACGTACCCAAGGAGGATTGGATGATCCTGCCAAATATGAAATATTCTTCAATAATGCCACAAATGAATTCATTTTGCAGGTAAAGATCAAATATTTCGGACAGGACTCGTGGGACTGAGAGAGCAATGGAAAGCACAAAGCTGCAGTGGGCAGGCAGATGTGTAGAAGTCACCAGATTGGAGATAGTACAGAGATAAGCAAACAAAGCTTTTTAGTCTTTTTGGGAACAAAAGAAAGATCTGAGGTGTCTCTGAGTATCTGTTTTGTTAGAAGCTGAAGGTGTGTGAATTGAACCACAGCTCTGAGCTCGCACTGTGCTCTTCTCTCTTCTTTTTCAAGATAAACAAGCTCACTGTGCGTGACAGCGACTTGTATCGCTGCTTTGCCGTCAATGACTACGGGGAAGCTTCCTGCTCTGCTGGGCTCAGGATCATACAAGGTAGGAACTTACCAGTTCTGCGTCACCAGGGTCATGTAGTCCCAAGCATTTGGCTTTGGTGTCCCTTGAGGGTGGGTGCCCAGAGCACTGCCTAATTATCCTTGCTGTGAAGGTCTATTTTTCCACTCACTGAAGACCCACTGGGTCTTCTGTGACTCCCCCCACTTTGGTGGCCCCATGGCAGAAATTGCTCTGGGGAGAAAGAATTGATGGTGTTGTGATCATTGCACTGGACCATAACCAGATGCTCTGGGTTTAGTGTTGAACTGGCTCAGTCCTTTCTTTATGATACTGAACAAGCCAGTGTCTCAGGAGGGATCCATCCCATTTCAGATGTCTCTGGTGTCCGCCTGACCTAGTCCCCTGCTTCCCTTTCTAGTCAGTGGAGGAAAATGGGCCCTTGGTGGGTAAATTAGAACTGAACTATTCTTGGAATCTACTTGAGCAGGAGGTGAACTATGTTGCATGGAGGTGAACTTGTATGCATGCCTGTACAGCATGTTTAGAGGGCAACTGGCGGCATTTGGCCGGATAATCTTTGCACCCTGGCTCCCCATCTCTAAATCAAGATGTTAGTATTTCCTACCTTTCCTTAAACCATGAGCTCCACAGGGCAGAAACCGTCTCCTCCACCGTGTAGAGTATCCAGTCAGTGCAGAGTCAACTGCAACAGAAATGTTGCATTTATAGATGGAGATTACTGGGAGTCAGAGGGACCAGGAAATCCAGACTGGGATTTCCGGTTGCGTTGGTACCAGACAGGGGCTTTGTGGTTCATTGGTTTGCTGGTGTTACTCTGACTGTTACCTCCTCCCACTTACGGCCCGTTCTTCCTATTTTCTCTTGTAAACAATCAGTTGGCTTTAAGAGGAAGGCGAGGTACGTTCCTGTTCATGCTGTTGACGGTAAGTTAGTGTCAGTTTTATACATACATTTCATCTTTGGGTGATATAGTTAATATTCCTCTGTCTACCACATTGTTGCTACCCCAAAGTTGTAAAGAATAAAGAAAGAGAAGGATTAATGAATCTAATGTTCCGTTGTCTCTTTCTGCTTGCTATTTACCTTTGGGTAAAGTGATGATCTTAGACAAGGCTTTGAGCTGTTCTGGTTAATGAGTCTGGAGTCATCAGTGCTAGAAAAGGATGTGGTGATGTCAAATATGGATCAAACTGATCACACAGCTGGAATGTAGTGCATTTCTAGAGTGTCCTGTCTAGAAAGAGGAAAGCCCCCTGGGAAACAAAGAAGTTTAATGGCACTCAAAGGACGTGAGTTCAGCACAGAAAACTGTTGCTGAGATTCATGACAATTTGTTGGGGTTTTTTTATTAAGTGTGAAAAAGTCAGCAGAGCTAAACAGTATCGTGGGGTAGCCTAATGTCAGTGGGTATTTTGCATTATCCTCTTTTTGGGGATATATTTTACAGTGTTGGGTATCTAAATGTTTGGTGTTTTTTTCCCCTTTTAATAGAGTTAAAGAAGAAGCTTCAGGACTCCAGGAAGCTGCTGAGGAAGCGGTAAGGCTCTTAGAATCATAAAATGGGTAGAGTTAGAATGGACTTTTAAAGATCATTGAGCTCCAAACCCCCTGCCATGGGCAGGAACACCTCCCACCAGACCAGGAAGCCATTGTTACACTTCCTACATGTTTCTTAATGACAGGGGACAGCTTCAGAGATCTTCAAAGCAACTCTTCTTGTGTCTAAAGTTGTTGTGAGACTCAGTATGGAGAGACGTTTGTGAGGCTGAGACAATCACAGGGCACCAACCTCCTTTCAAGGTGTATGTTCCTTTGCACCACAAGATTTAGAGTTTAAAGATCTGTTTATCTGCCTTCCTGTTCCTGCTCACAAGTAACTTGCTGGCCAAGTGACAGGGCTTCACAGAATGGTCATTCTGGCTAATCAGGGGCTGAACCGTGGCTCCCAGGCCAACTGCACAAACTGCCACCTGCAAATTGCAGAGATCCTTTCCCTTCCCAGGTGGGAACCTCCAAACATTGCCTAATGGGAATGATCTCTGGCCTGTGACAAACCTGGAGCTGTGCTGAGAAAGTACTTGAAAAAGTGCAGAGTGGCCAAGGCCAAACTGTGACAGTGACTCTGCTGATCAGAGATCAGATTTAACAATGTGGGCAAGTGCTTTACAGTCTGGCCTCATATGGTCCAGGGCAAGACTGTTCCCTGGAAGCATTTGATTTCTAGTGTAGATGCAGAAAAGCTGTTCTGGAAGAGTCCCATTCTTTCTTGTGTACACCTACAGGGCCCAGTGAACTGGAGAAATGATGGAGAGAGATAGGAGAGGATTAAGTATAGAAAAACAAGGCATCTTGCTGTCTGTCAAAATGTCTAAATTGTTTTCTTTCCCCTGTTTCTAAGGGCCCCAGTACCAAAACCAAAACCCTTGGACAAAGAAGCAGTTTGGCAACTGTTGCTGCATGCAGACAGAAGAGATTATGAGAAAATCTGTATGAAATATGGAATTGTTGACTTTCGTGGGATGCTGAGAAAGCTGCAGGAGTTGAGGAAGGACACAGAGAGTGAACAAGGAGAGGTAAAATAAGCCCAAACCACTGAAAGTGCTGATTATGAATGGACTCAGAGTCCTACAGTTCCTCAGTAGCTTCTGAAAACAGGTCAAAACTTCCCACATGGCTTTGTAGGTGAAAATTATATTTTATGACAGAGAATAATTTCTGAAAATGTTTTAAAGAAGCCCTACTTCTATATTCGTGCAGATGAAAATGACATTGATGTTTTTGAAGTTCACTTCATAAATTCTAGCAGATACTGACCTTGGGGTAACCCTTTTACTAAGCCACATGGTTAAATTCTGTATTCAGTTGCCTCTGATGAGAATTCAGACCCCAAACTGAAAAGTTACATGCCTGAGAGTCAAAATTGGCCTGCAGATAGAGGGGCATGTAGAAACCTGGACAGGTAGTGGTTACACAGTGTGCAAATGACCATGAGGTAGCACATAAAGTATAAGGAATATAAGGAGGAAACGGTGGAACCTTACAGGTGCTTCTTCTATGGACATAACATTAGAGGTAGCTCTTTCCTACACAGGTAAAAACTAGATTCCACATCAGTTCAACAGCTGAAGAACTTCTCTCATGGCCTCCTTATTGCTTACTGGGTTATTGTATCTTTCTTTGCAGTTTATAAACAGTGTCAAAAACTTCGAGCACATCAAAGTCAACAAGGAGGGGCGAGCTACGTTCTCTCTGGAGATGGACCTGAAAAGCAGAAACAGCAAAGTTTATCTGCTTAAGGTGAGGGGGCAGGATGAGCTGCTCACAGCAGCCGTTGATGGCTTCTGCAGACAATGCTGGATCTTCTGGGGTGGCTGAGAGCAAATCAGCTTTTTATGGCTGTTAGTCCATTGCAGGATCCTTGAGTGGCTCGAGAGGAGTATTGGTGAGGGCTCCAGGCAGTGGGATTTCTGGATCCAAGTACAGGGGAAACAGTCAGTTACCAACATCTCTTTGACTTCAAGAGCTCTTAGAATCGTAGAATTGTCTGGGTTGGAAGAGATCTTGAAGATCACTGAGTCCGACCATCAACCTAACTCTGATAAAAAACATCCCTAACTCCTAACCCGTGTCACTAAGCACTATGTTGACCCGTATTTGAATCCTTCCAGGTGCCTCAACCACCTCCCTGGGCAGCCCATGCCAAGGCTTCATAAGCCTTTCCATGTGAAAAGCTTTCAATCTGAACCTCCCCTGGTGCCACTTGAATTCATTTCCCTTTGTCCCATCATCTGTGACTTGGGAGAAGAGACCAACCCCTCCTTGGCTACACCCTCCTTCCAGGGAGTTGGAGAGAGTGAGAAGGTCTCCCCTCAGCATCCTCTTCTCCAGACTGAACACCCCCAGCTCCCTCGGCCGCTCCTCATAGGACTTACTCTCCAGTCCCCTCACCAGCTCTGTTGTCCTTCTCTGTACACACTCCAGCACCTCAATGTCACCTTTTGTGATGAGGAGCCTAAAACTGGACACAGAGGGAATTGTAACAGCGTCTTTCAGGCTGCAGAAGTTCTGCAGTCTCACCTAAGAAAAACTGACTGATTTTATTCACTTTCTCGAGTGTGTTATTCCATTTCAATACACTTCTGTGAAAGAAGATCTCAAGGAAGTAAAACACCCCCTCTAGTCCTGTAGTTATTCTGATGTGACCCCCAGGTGATCAGTGCTGTGGAGGCTTTTCTGGAAGAATAGTTTCAAACTGCAGTGAGTGGCTTTAATGCAGGGGAAGTTGGGATTTGTCACAGAGGAGGTCAGACGGACTCTATGAACTTCTGAATCAAAACCACAACATGAAGTCTGTGTGGCCGCCACGTGGAGAAGGTAACCCAAGTGTGTTACAGCTAGGAGCGTGGTGAGCTCCCCTGTTATCTGTCTGTGGGGGTGCTGAAATCTAAGCCAGGAAAATTACTTTGTCTTCAGAGTTATGGTGACTGTATTATTTAAGCTTCCAAACTGTATGTGAACAAGCAAGTTGCTACTGTTTTGCCTAGTTTGAGAGTCTGATGCTCTGTTCTGGCAGGACTCACCACACGGAGTGTTACTGCCCGTGTCTCACATAAATGAGCAGGAGCCCTGTCCTTTTACAGTTCTCCCTGGGAGCAGCAATAGGGCAGGGACTTCTCTGTTGTTACTCATTTATATCAGTGAGGCCATTGTAGCACAAATAATGACTGACTTGTGTGAAATACCTTTCACTTGCTGTGTATGGCCTTTCAGAGCACATTCTTTCTCTTCCTAGGATGGTGAGAGGCTCAGATACGGAACGGGGGACGAGTACAGAAAGTATTGCCTGAGGCAAATTGGCAAAAAGTATAATTTCATTGTCAATGATGTGCAGCCAGAAGATGCGGGCTTGTATCAGGTCAGGGTGGAGGATGTACCTATTTTCTCAACCGAACTGGAAGCTGAAGGTAAGGAACTGAGTTGGATGTATGTGCTGTGCACCCGTAACAAGAAATCATTTTTTGCCAGAAAATTTTATCTAGGAGTGTATGCTAAGCTCAGCAGTAAAGTCTGATGATGACAGAAGACTCTTTTCACGTTGCCAGATATGGGTTCCTTGTAGGACAGGGGCGAAAAGAGCAGGAGGGCACTCTGCGATACAGGCCCTGCGTTTGTAGCCCAAGGGACTAGGCTCAAGTGCCAGTTCGGCTCTGACTCCTGGGTGACAGTGAGCAAATTCCTTACTGCTTGAGAGAGTCCAGCACAGAGCCACAAAGATGATGAAGGGAGTGGAGCATCTCCCATAGGAGGAAAGGCTGAGGGAGCTGGGTCTCTTGAGCTTGGAGAAGAGAAGACTGAGGGGCGACCTCATGAATGTAAAGGGTGAGTGTCAGGAGGATGGAGCCAGGCTCTTCTCAGTGACATCCAGTGACAGGACAAGGGGCAATGGGTGCAAGCTGGAACAGAGGAGGTTCCACTTAAATATGAGGAAAAACTTCTTCAGGGTGAGGGAACACTGGAAGGGGCTGCCCAGGGAGGTGGTGGAGTCTCCTTCTCTGGGGACATTCCAAACCCGCCTGGAGGCGTTCCTGTGTGCCCTGCTCTGGGTGTTCCTGCTCTGGCAGGGGGTTGGACTGGAGGAGCTTTCAAGGTCCCTTCCAATCCCTGATATTCTCTGATTCTATGCTGCAGTTTCCTTTTGTAAGCTCAGAGTAGTAACTCCAACTCGATAACAGGTATCATGCTGCTGGAGTGCATTCTTCACTGCAAAACCCAGCACATCCCAGTGATGTGTGGTACCAATATCTCAGAAGATAATACAGACAAAACCCCACTTTTCTTCTTTTCTGGCCCATAGAACTGGGCACAGGAGCACATCTCAGCGTTACCTTTTTCTGCTGAAACCAGTGCTCCCAGGCACGGCGGGTTCCTGTCTCTCCGCCTCCCCTCAGCCGCAACAGGTTTTTCTGGGAAAAACAGAAATAGCTCGGTGTTTCCCTTCTGCAGCTTTTGTTTTCCCCCACTGCAGCCATCCCCGTGAGATTTGAGCAGCCGCTCAGCGACCTGCGCTGTCCCGAGGAAGAAGATGCCGTCTTTGAGTGCACCCTGCGCACCCCCTGCTTCGACACGGTCTGGCTGCACAAAACCCACCCCCTCCAGGCCAGCGAGAAGCACCAAATCTCTGCCACCCCCGACGGCCTCACCCACCAGCTCCTCATCAAAAACGTTGCCCCCTCTGACAACGGCATGTACACGCTCGACACGGGGCTCTGCTCCTCCAGCGCCTGGCTTATCGTGGAGTGTAAGTGACACTGAATTACCCCCGTGTTAACACAATAACCCCCTCCTCTCACTGCCTGAGCGCTCATTGAGACGATTCTCTGCTGAGAAAGAAACTGCAGGGTTCCCGCTTCCTATATTTTGCTTGGAAAAATGCAGGTCTGGTTGGATTCTTGTTCCTCTTCGGAGGAGACAGGTTTTTCCCTTAGTATTTGAACAACCTGCTCTGGTGGGAGGTGTCCCTGCCCAAGGCTGGGAGGGTGGAACTGGATCTTTAAGGTCCCTTCCAGCTCTAATCATTCTATGATTAGTCCTGATGAGTCCTGATTAGTCCTGATGAGCCAAGCCTCTCTCCATCATCTTCCTTAAATCGTGGCTGACTGGAAAGGTCCCCATGGACTGGAAGGTGGCGAATGTAACGCCCATCTATAAGAAGGGCAGAAGGGACAATCCAGGAAACTATAGACCTGTCAGTCTGACCTCGATACCAGGGAAGATTATGGAACAGGTCATCTTGAGTGCTGTCACCAGCCATGGAATGAGCAGCCAGGGGATCAGGCCTAGTCAGCAGGGGTTTATGAAAGGCAGGTCCTGCCTGATGAACCTGATCTCCTTCTGTGATAAGATGACCCGATTGTTGGATGGGGGGAAGACAATGGATATAATATATCTGGATCTTAGCAAAGCATTTGACACTGTCCCCCACCACATTCTGGTGGAAAAACTGGCTGCTCATGGCCTGGACGA
>VZTM01021985.1:0-58051 GCA_013400555.1 Jacana jacana | reverse complement strand
TCCCTATGGCAAGGATGGTCTCCCAATTGGGGGTGGCTTTGGTGGTGCTAGTGTAGCTGGTGCTGGGGGAGTTGGTTCTCCCTATGGCAAGGATGGTCTCCTAGTTGGGGGTGCTTTTGGTGGTGCTGGTGTAGCTGGTGCTGGAGTAGTTCGTTCTCCCTATGGCAAGGATGGTATCCCAGTTGGGGCTGGCTTTGGTAGTGCTGGTGTAGCTGGTGCTGGAGGAGTCGGGAGTCCCTATGGCAAGGATGGTCTTCCAGCGAGGATGAGATCTGGGATCAGTGGCGATGTAGCTGGTTTTGGCTCTGTATATGGAGAGGATGGTCTCCCAGTTGGGGCTGGCTTTGGTGGAGCTGGTGTAGCTGGTGCTGGAGGAGTCGGGAGTCCCTATGGCAAGGATGGTCTTCCAGCGAGGATGAGATCTGGGATCAGTGGCGATGTAGCTGGTTTTGGCTCTGTATATGGAGAGGATGGTCTCCCAGTTGGGGCTGGCTTTGGTGGAGCTGGTGTAGCTGGTGCTGGAGGAGTCGGGAGTCCCTATGGCAAGGATGGTCTTCCAGCGAGGATGAGATCTGGGATCAGTGGCGATGTAGCTGGTTTTGGCTCTGTATATGGAGAGGATGGTCTCCCAGTTGGGGCTGGCTTTGGTGGAGCTGGTGTAGCTGGTGCTGGAGGAGTCGGGAGTCCCTATGGCAAGGATGGTCTTCCAGCGAGGATGAGATCTGGGATCAGTGGCGATGTAGCTGGTTTTGGCTCTGTATATGGAGAGGATGGTCTCCCAGTTGGGGCTGGCTTTGGTGGAGCTGGTGTAGCTGGTGCTGGAGGAGTCGGGAGTCCCTATGGCAAGGATGGTCTTCCAGCGAGGATGAGATCTGGGATCAGTGGCGATGTAGCTGGTTTTGGCTCTGTATATGGAGAGGATGGTCTCCCAGTTGGGGCTGGCTTTGGTGGAGCTGGTGTAGCTGGTGCTGGAGGAGTCGGGAGTCCCTATGGCAAGGATGGTCTTCCAGCGAGGATGAGATCTGGGATCAGTGGCGATGTAGCTGGTTTTGGCTCTGTATATGGAGAGGATGGTCTCCCAGTTGGGGCTGGCTTTGGTGGAGCTGGTGTAGCTGGTGCTGGAGGAGTCGGGAGTCCCTATGGCAAGGATGGTCTTCCAGCGAGGATGAGATCTGGGATCAGTGGCGATGTAGCTGGTTTTGGCTCTGTATATGGAGAGGATGGTCTCCCAGTTGGGGCTGGCTTTGGTGGAGCTGGTGTAGCTGGTGCTGGAGGAGTCGGGAGTCCCTATGGCAAGGATGGTCTTCCAGCGAGGATGAGATCTGGGATCAGTGGCGATGTAGCTGGTTTTGGCTCTGTATATGGAGAGGATGGTCTCCCAGTTGGGGCTGGCTTTGGTGGAGCTGGTGTAGCTGGTGCTGGAGGAGTCGGGAGTCCCTATGGCAAGGATGGTCTTCCAGCGAGGATGAGATCTGGGATCAGTGGCGATGTAGCTGGTTTTGGCTCTGTATATGGAGAGGATGGTCTCCCAGTTGGGGCTGGCTTTGGTGGAGCTGGTGTAGCTGGTGCTGGAGGAGTCGGGAGTCCCTATGGCAAGGATGGTCTTCCAGCGAGGATGAGATCTGGGATCAGTGGCGATGTAGCTGTTTTTGGCTCTGTATATGGAGAGGATGGTCTCCCATCTGGGGCCATCGATGGTGTACCTGGTGTAAGGGGTGTTGTTTCTTTCTATGGAAAGGATGGTCTTCCAACTGGGGCTGGGGCAGGAGCTGCTCATTTTCCTTTCGGAGGTGATGACTTTATGGGGTCTCGGCGTGGCGGGGATGCTGTACTGAGTAGAGCTCAAGGGTATATAGGTGGCGCAGGAGCAGATGGCTTTTCCTCAGGTGGCGGTGGGGTTGCTGGGTCTGCAATACAAGGTGCTGGCTCTCCCTATGGCAAAGACAGTGGGTCAGGTGGAGCCAGGGGTGGCGTGGGAGTTATCGGCAGGCTGGGAGGTGAAAGGGAGTTACATTCAGCCCATGGTAAAGAAAGTGGACGAGGTGGTGAATATGGGCTGGATTCCCGTCCTGGCAAATATTCTTTGGGAGGTGAAACTGGAAAGGGCAGTGATTTCAGAGAGTTGGGGCACAAAGGTTCATCTGACAACAGAGATTTGCTTTCAGGTCAAGGAGATGCCAGAGAGAAGGACAGAGATTTAGGACAGGTCAGCTCCTCTTATGGCAAAAGTGCTGCCTTTGGAGGGGCAGGGAGTAAGTCCCAAAACAGAGCTATTGTTGGGAGCAGTTCAGCTGGTTTTAGTCAAGGTTCATTTGCTCACGGTCAGACGCCAGATCTTTATGGTGGACCTCCTTCAGTAAACCAGAGGAAAGAGGAACCCGGCCTTGATATTAAAGGAAACAATTTCTTGACAAATACGGAAACTATTGGAAAAAGAAGACTTTATTACCTAGATGATCTGAAAGGTATGTGTTTACTCGATGGCTTCTCTATTGCTGGTTATTCTGTTTTGATACTCAGTTTCACGGGGAGAAACTGAATCTTAGGGTTTTCTCTATGTAGCGCCACCAAATTCTATTTGGTTTTACTGAGAGCCATTCCTAATTCTGCCATCGATTTGCTGTTTGGTGTCACACTCTTGGCTCAGATCAAACTACTTTACAAGTGTAAATTGTCTTTGTTTAAAATATCTAAAACGGAAGAATGCAAGAACCCTGGTGGGGTTTGAGGCCAGGTTGGACATGGCTTTGAGCAACCTGGTCTAGTGGGAGGTGTCCATGCCCATGGCAGAGAGGTTGGAACTTGATGATCTATGAGATCCCTTCCAACTCGAACCATTCTACGAGTCTATGGTTCTATGATCTGTTCAAATAAATTATTCAGGTCCACACGGAAGAGACTTCAGTTCACAAGCACACCGGTTCCCATGTAGTTTCGAGGAGTATGGCCACATGTCTTTGGTATTGTTCCAATTTAGACCTTGTTGTTTCACTTTATTTCTTCTTTACATCAAGTGCAAATATCTCTGGTTTTCCAAATTCCAGGAACAAATCTGTTCTTGTCTATTTTGGATCAATATGCACACTGGGTCTAATGTAAAGAGCTCCTCTCTCTTGTGACACGGGAAATAATATGGTGTTACATCCAGTGAAAGGAAGAATCCCGTGTGTGCAGAGAGCTGACAGTGCCAGTGCCACCACACTGGCACGGTGAGAACGTGAAGACCCATAGAAATGAGAAGCTGCGCTTGTACAGCCAGAGGGGAGCACTGACAAATTAGAAATTATCGAGCCAACTAAAACACAAATATAGATAAGGGAACTGGAGTTAACGGGGAAGGATGTGGGGTGTGTGTGAGAGAGGGGAATGAGGCTGTTCATGGAGAAGAGCTTGGGAAGGGAAAGAGGACTAAAGGGGACAGAGCACAGAGTGACCTGGGGCTGTTTACGGGAGGTGCTTGGGCACCCGTGCCCGTCAGGGCAGAGGAAAAGAACAATAAGGTGATATATGCATATCCTAGAGCAGCCTATTTGTTCCCCCTCACTCTAGAGGGAGCCCAGACAATTAGCATAAACTGAAATAGCAAATTTGTAGATGGATGACGTGGTTTGTGATTAATCCATTGCCCGTGAGGTTGATGTGAGAACTCTGTTGTGTGGGGTCAGCGGGGGCGTCCCTTCACTGCCATGAGCTGATGCCAACTGCCCACAGGGATGTGGTGCAAAAGCCTGTTGTGGCTACAGCATAGATTGTTTAAAAAGCTCTCCTGTCTCCTCACATGCACGTGCCTTTTCATTAGGTGTTTCCCTCTGTCAGTGTAACACAAAGCACATTTTCACCAGTTTCTTTTCCGAACGTCCAGCACCGCGCTGCCACCTCAACAAACACTTAAATGACGTCAGAGTCCTGAAAGGAGAACCAGCTGAGCTGTCTTTCACTGTCAGTAAACATGATGTGACGGGAACCTGGTTTAAAGACGGATTAAAGGTAGGTGTCCTCTAGCTGCTGGTTTTCTGAGTGTCAGGGTTTGAGAAACCCCCAACAACTCATGGCTGTTTAGACAATTATTCTCTCACCCGATGATGCCTCCCCACCTGAGAAGGGAAGTTAGGGGAAACAAGGAAACCTGAGGGTTGAAATATAAATAGGTGTAATAGGATAAGGCTAAATATTTAACATTAGTAGCACTGAAGAACCAATATTGATCCTGATACCAATATAAATCCCCAAGGACTGTCCCCAGCCCATTCCATCCCAGGAAGCCGTGCCCTCCCAGCAGGGACAGCCCATGGGGGACCCTGCCAGTGCTGCAGCTTTGGAAGGGCTCAGGGTTCCCACACCAGGACAAGGAGTTCTCTGCATCCCAGCCATCATGGGAGAGAAAGAAAGACAGAGAGAGAGAGAGCACCACCCAGCAAGTTTTGTAATTGCTACGGAATGTGCCGTTCATGGTGTGCAGTAACCCTGTTGGCAGCTTGGGTCAAGTGCCCGGGTTTCCTTCCTCCTTGTCCCTGCACCTGGGGAGCTCAAAAACACTGAAACCTTGAAACCCAGAGCCGGCTGTAAAGTAAATATTGTCACAAATTCAGACACCGGAGTCTTCTAAAAGTGCAAGTTTTCGCAAGCATTAGAAGAGAAACTAGCCCTGTGTTGCTCAAACCAGGACACAGGGGTGGCAAAGTGCTGCTCTCTGGCTCAGCATTGTGCCAAGGTGTCCTTCCCTCTGCTGGTCCTACTGCAGCTGAGGTTGGCCTGTTGATACTAAAGTTCTTGATAGAAACCCAACAGTATTTCTCCCCCTTCCTGCTATGAGACATTGCCATTCCTGCTGAAAGCAGGAGGCTTTCTGTTTTCCATTCTTTTTTCATGGGTGGAGATGGTGTGGGTCTCTCCACCCACCAGTGAGGGGAGACCTCATCCCTCTCTACAACTGCTTGAAAGGGCATTGTGGGGAGGTTGGTGCTGGTCTCTTCTCACGGGCAATGAGCGATAGAAGGAGAGGGAATGGCTGCAAGCTGCAGCAGGGTAGGGTTAGGCTGGACGTGAGGAAAAAGTTTTTCCCAGAGAGAGTGGTCAGTCAGTGGAATCAGCTGCCCAGGGAGGGGGTGGAGTCCCCATCCCTGACTGTGTTTCAGAGTAGATTAGATGTGGTGTTGAGGGATCTGGTGTAGGGGAGAATGTGTAGAGTAGGGCTGATGGTTGGACTTGATGATCCCAGGGGTCTCTTCCAACCTAAATGATTCTATGATTCTCCCCTGCAATGCAATCCTTTTCCTTTTCCTTGATGAATGAGAAAAATATGCAAAAAGTGAGGAAAATTCTTAAAAGAATCCTTCAGGCAGGTGTAACACAAAGTGTGTTCTTCCAAATTAGTGCTGAAGGTGAAGCATAGACATCATGTTCTGTTCCAAAGCAGCACTGAAGAGCAGTTCCAGCTGTGGGACTGTAGTTCTGAGGTGTCGCACTCAAGTGCGGCCACAGTTTTTGTCATTAGGGAAGAGGCAGCTTGGAGATTTTACTAAAATTTATTTTAATGGACTTTGAAGCAAGTCTTTGTGGGGAGTATGCTGATAATGCTTGTGTGCAACGTTACCAGATAAGTAATCCCAGAATATTACAGTAATTAAAAATGCATGTTATTAAAAAGTCTTTACCATGACAGTTCCAGGTGCCCTTTTTTGTTTTAAAGAATGGGTTTCTGTGCTTTATCTTGTAGCTAACAAGCATGGATGGAGTCTGTTTTGAAAAGGAAGGTCTAGTCCACAAACTGGTTATTAACAAAGCGGAAGATATTCACGCTGGGAAATACAGGTTTGAAGGTGGGGATGTAAAAACGGAAGCCTCGGTGTTTGTCGAAGGTGAGTCCTCTCACACCCCACCCAGGCTGCTGGCCCTCATGTGCTCCAAACGTAATGCAGTTTCTCCGGGATCTATAGTTGTTATTGAGACAACTTTATTATAAGGAATTACCACGTAAATGGGAGATAGTTTTTGTACTGGTTGGTGCATTTTGTATTTACAAGTTTAACTAGGGAGCCGACCCGAGTAGCCTCTATTATTAACTCAAAGATTTTGGGGTGCACATAACACTTTGTCAGCCCAGAGACTTCGTTCTTGTGCTTAGTCTGTTGCTTGTGAGAAATTTACTCCACTGAAAAGGACAATATGATACCACAAATACTTTGTCACAATTATGCTGTAGCAAAGTCCATGCACATGGGAAGCACTGGACATGCAACAGAAGGTCCTAACATTCTGAGCTTCTAGGCATTATTGGCAGCACCCTGAGGGAAGCCCATCCCTGCAAGGTGAGCCTTGTCCTCTTTGAACTGCAGTTCTTAATGACCTTGTATTGTCTGCTTAGATCCTCCACAGGTTGACAAAGTTCTCCTCAAAAACCTATCAAGTGTTCCTACTGTAGCCAAGGCAGGGGAGAAAGTGAAGATCAAGATCCCTTTTGAGGGCCGGCTGCCAGTCAGAGCGACGTGGCTGAAGGACAGGATGGAGCTTATGGAGGATGCGAGGGTTCATGTTGACAAAACAGAGGCCTTTACCATGCTGTCCATCTCCAGCAGTGAGAGAAAGGATTGTGGGGATTACAAAGTCAGACTGAAGAATGACAGTGGGGTCCTGGAGATCAACTTAAAGCTTGTGGTAATAGGTAAGAGCCCCGTAACATTCGCTGTGGCTTTCCTTGTAAAGTGTAGGCAGGGAACCCATCAACAAGCTTATGTAGAGCTACTGGGTGTTCCGAGATGAACAAGAATAGGTAATTTTCCACTAAATCAGGGTACAAGCAAAGACTGCTGACATGTTTCTTGGCCTTTAATATAAGGTGACACAAATCTAGTTTGGTTTGGCACAGCCTCAGCAGCTGAGGTTTGAATATTGGGTGACTGTGGGAGATGGGACTATATGCAACAAGCAAATCCAAAATGGATTATTGAGGCTGAATTCAGCCCTACTGTAAAGGTCTGTGCTGTTTTGGAAGTCAAGAAATGGTGTTCCTTCCTTCTGAGTGCAGTGCTTGTGAGAACAATTAGCTTGTGGGGCAAGGGCTTGGCTTCCCCCTGCCTCTTCCTTACCAAAAGATGTGGTGTTGAGGGATCTAGTGTAGGGGAGAACTTGTAGAGTAGGGCTGATGGTTGGACTTGATGATCCCAGGGGTCTCTTCCAACCTAAATGATTCTATGATTCTATGAAAAGCTGGAAGGGTGGAAGTTCTGAAGAGGCAGTTCAAGTGCCCAGTTCTCATTCTGCAACTCTGCGTGTGTTGCATCAGAAAGGGAGTCTCCCAGTAGGTGAGAAAGAGACAGTATCTGCTCCAAACCCAGGACCACGTCTGTGGAACCAACTCACATTCTCTTTGTGCTCATCTTTGCAGACAAGCCACAGCCACCTGCAGGACCCATCAAAATTGTTGAAAGCTCCGCAAATGACATCACCATTCAGTGGAATCCCTCAAAAGACGATGGGGGCAAACCTATACAAAGCTACATTGTGGAGAGACAGCAGGTGGGGAAGAGTGAGTGGGTGACTCTGGGAGAAACCCCCAGGAGCTGCACTACCTTCACCACCAACAAAGTGGAGCAAGATGTGAGCTACTACTTCAGGGTGAGAGCTGTGAACGCGGAGGGTGCCAGCGATGGGCTGGAATCAGAGGAAGTGAAGGCAGCCAGTAAAGGTAAGGAAGAAATTCTCATACCTGTATTTGACAACTGTCTGGGAAATTCATTAACAAAGCTGACATCAAAGAAAACTCCTCGTGCTTTGGATGTTGCGAAAGATCTAAACTTGAATCAAGGCCGTGAAGTCTTTGCACAAGTCTGGGAGATTGAACATAGAGACTTAGAGATTTAGAAGTTTGTTGTAGGCTTTGGTGATGCTGAGTGAGACGGTGTTATGTTCTCAGTTTTGGTCCATTCTGAATTGGGAAGTGTGGTTCAGGGGGGAAATGCAGGATGTGTAAAGATCAGTGAAAATTTATCCCAAGGGGGCCACAAAGGGAACACATGAGGCCTTTTCTTAACTCCACAGGCCAAGGGGTGTCTCTATATGTGCAGCATTCTTCAGTGTGACCACTTCATTGCCCTCATCTCCAAAGATCTAATTCTCTTCCTTGTCCTTCAATGAATTTAAATACTAGAACAGTTTTGCCATGAGCATCAATGTAGAGCTAGAGAGAGAGCAATGCTCTATTGCCAATTTTCTTTGTTCTAATTTTTCTTCTCATGATTATGAAGAGCACTGTGGGTTAAGAAAGTCCATTCCTTTTCCAGTTCCTGTCCTTAAAAACAAGAATAATCTGATTTTTTCTACCTGGCAAGAGTAGCATGCCTCACTCCATGGGCTGCCAATGGAAATGTCAGTTGTGATGACAGCAGAGCAGTCATGAAAGCAAAATTGAGGAGCAGAGGTCCATGCAGGACCCTGTTGGTGTGGGGAATAGGATACACAGCTTCAGGCCTCGGTCAGGTTTCCAGAACACGTCCTTATGAATACCTTGGGGAAACTGAAAGAGGAAATGACACAGAATGCTTCCTTATCTTGCAATAAACCCAAACCTGCTAATAATGAAACACTAATCTCTTTCTAGCTTCACCTGGAGCCCCAGATCCCCCTGAGATTGTCAGTGCCAGCAAAAACACCATCACAATATCCTGGAAAACCCCTCGTAAAACTGGCAGTTCCCGAATTGTGGGGTACATCGTTCAAAAGCGCAAGAAGGGCACCGTGACCTGGCTGCCGGTCAACAACGTGCCCATAGCAGGTAGGTGGCCTAAGTCCTGGAACACACAGGAGGACTTGGAAAAGACAAAAGGGTCAGCTGGCTTCAGGGGGCAACAAGGAGGTAACATGCTGATCATTGAGAACTTGCTGCCTTCTAATGCCTCACTTCCTGCTTAGGATCCCGCACCTTTTCACATCAGTGTTTCTCCTCCTGAATTCCTGAGCTGTTGGCTGTCCTCATCACAGCCATATTATACCAGGGCAAAGCTTTGTCTTCTGTTATTTCACAGCTCTAGTGTAGTGTTTTTTCCCAAGTAAGGTTACGCCGTGAATACCCTTACGCAAGGCTGGGTGTCGGGTTTATCTACAGCTGAATGCCTGGGAGGAGGATTATGATATTTTCTAGATTGTGTGCCAGCCCCTGGCTGGAGGGGTGTGCAGAGAAGCTCAGTGCTGCATCCTGGGGCACAGCTCCTCTACAGACAAAATAACGTCTGCGGTTTCTGGAACTGAAGTCTTCCCATGCAGAATTCCATGCAGAACTACTGTCCTTACTCTGCACACTAGGAACTTGGCAGACAAGAATTTGCAAATACAAGGAAGATAAAGAAACCCAGGTGACGTGTGTGAGCTCCAAAACGTGTTTTGGCTATAGCTATCAACTATACAGCAGTTGCAAGCTAGGACTTCTTGCCTGGTATAGAAGAGTTTAGGATTTTTCCACGAGGAAAAGCAGTGTTTATCCTTTTTTTCAACTTAATAACTCTCAAACACTGTTTGATTTGAAAGGAAATACAATGAGCATGTCCCAGTGCAGTAAAGCAGGGCAGGGGAACGGACTCCTGAGAATTATGCCATCCACAGCTCTACATGGAGTAAACGCTGCGCATTCCTGCATTGTACGTTGTGCGGCTCTACATTGAGGAAACCCCCCCTGAACCAACGTGATCCTTCTCTTCCTGCAGACAAGAAGCTGAAGGTGACCAATCTGAGGAAAGGTCTGCAGTATGAATTCCGGGTGGCAGCTGTCAACGCTGCTGGAGTAGGAGATGCCAGTGAACCGTCACAGCCTGTCTTCGCGCGGGATGCCACAAGTAAGTGCACTGTGCCCCATCCTTCCGGCCTGGGGACACGTGAAGCTGGGGATGTGGATGGGGGATGGTAGTGGGGAGGTGATGCTGTTAAATGCTTTGGAAAAGTATGTGAAGACAAAGATCAAACGATTGGGGAACGTTTTGTGGCTGAGAATCTGCTGTCAGTGTGAGGAAGGAATGGAAACATTTCCTGTGTAGATGTCAAGATGTGGGAGTCTGGAGAAGTGTTCAGGGTGGGCTGCGAACCATTTCAGGAGTGGTGCAGATCCTAGTGCACAGCTGGCAGTGCCTGGATCCAGCCTTGAAGAACTGGGACATGGGGGAAGCAAGACAACAGGGTGGAGGTCCCACTTCAGGAATGTTTGGGGATCTCAGGAAGTGATTGAAAGAGGGAACAGAAATCCTAAAAAAACGTAGTTTCAATAAAATTTCTCTTCTCAGAATCTCCAGGTCGAGTGCAGGACCTTAAAGTGAGCAGCAGTGACAGCACTAGTGTCACCTTGACATGGAAGAGACCTGATGCAAAAGATGGGAGCGATGTGAAAAGCTATGAAGTAGAGATACGGTCTTCTAACAACCTCAACTGGACCAAATGCAACAGCCTTCCCATAGAGGTGACCACCTACACAGTTAAAGGCCTCCACGCCAAGGAGAGGTACTTCCTGAGGGTGAGAGCCCTCAACGACAGTGGCCCAGGAGAAGCCACAGAGCTTGAAGCTTTCATGGAAGCTGCTGCCCCTGTAGGTGAGTCAAAGAGGGCTGCAATCAGAATGAACCAGGTCATTCCGTAGGTAAGAGGATGCAGGCAGGGTCTGGAGGTCACTGTGGCGAGCTTCTTTCTAGGCCCAGAGTGTAACAGGAGGAGAAGTATTTAATTGCTCCTCTACAGAGTGGTCCTAATTGGTCACCCCATCAGGAGGTTCTGAAGATTTAGCTGATGTTAAACATGCAATGCCCAGTGCTCAGCTTCTGTTAAGGGCCCACGATGATAAAAAAAACCCCAGAATTGTATTTTCTCCTTGGGTTTACATTTCATCCCCTGTGTGGACCTATACCACAGTCATGATCATTGACAGAAACCACACACATCTTATGCCTACCCATGTCTTTTATAGGAAAATATTTGAATTTTCAGTCTATTTTTATACAGTCTTGTGGAATTAAGCATTTTATTTCATTCTCTTTAATTGCAGTTGTTATGTTGGGTTTTGTAAGTTTTGTTTTCCATTTTAATTTTCTAATTTGAAATTTTTCACCTTTTTCACTTTTCCATCCTTGCTTAGAGCAGCTTTAGATTGGATATTAGGAGTAAGCTCTTTACCATGAGGGTGGTGGAGCACCGGAACAGGTTGCCCAGGGAAGTGCTTGATGTCCCCTCCCTGGAGATGTTCAAGGGGAGGCTGGAGGAGGCCCTGGGCAACCTGGTCTAGTTGGGGGTGTCCCTGCTGACTGCGGGGAGGTGGGACTAGATGACCCTACAGGTCCCTTCTGGCCTGGACCATTCTGTGATTCTATGAATCTATGATACATTCTGTAGCTCTAGGATTTTTTTTCCCCCCTGCTTTTAGGAATGTTGCAGAAATACAGAAATAAGAAATAATTCTGAGGGATTAATCTTCCTCAATTTGGGTTCTAGGCCTTTGCCTGGAGACTTCTTTTATAATGAATTAGTAAACAAGTAGAGATCATTTGAGAAGAAATTCTTTCAGTTTTAAACTGGAAACACTAAATAAAATTTAGCACTGTTTTAATTGGTATTTTTTGAAAAATGCTATATACGACAGTATATTGTATCCATGAAAAGAGAAAAGAAATAAAAAGCATTTTAAATACCAACAGAAAATATTTTAATAAACTCAGGCTGTTTTCCTGAGGATGCTCTGGCCTCTGTATTGCAGGTATACTTCATAAGTATCCATTGCCATTTATTTTTCCAGAAAGGAAAAAGAGGCGATGAGTCTGTCACCCCGTGACTCTGTGATGATGTACAGCTTTTTACTGTAATCGCTGTCCTTTCCAGTTCCTCCCAGGTTCTTAATCGATGACACCGTGAAGAGCTCCATGGTTATAAAAGCAGGAAATCCTATCCGAGTGAATATTCCCTTTGAAGTAAGTGTTCAAACTCCCTGTCTGTTTCTGTGTCGTTGTCAGCAGCAGACATGAACACTGAGCTGCTAACTTCTTGGCACGGACTGTTGTTTACAAGACACCGGGCAAATCCCTCAGCCTGCGCCGGGTGCACTTTCTGCACGGGGAAAACACGAACAAGAATTTATCTGTCACCCTTGGCATTAGAGTTTTATGAGGCTGTGGTCATTTGTTAACCTCTGCAAACAAGGCACAATGCTGTCTACCCACCCATGTCAACGTTGACATCACCTGGAACTAATCTGTCAGAGCTTATAAATCAGTTTCCCTCTGGCTCTTTCGGAAGGCCTTGGGGTAGCTTTTCTAGCAACATCCTCTTGACTGTTTGTCTCACCAAGCAGCAGGACTTGAATGGTATGAGTTGAGCAACAGGATCACAGACAGGAGTCCTATGGACTCTGATGTAAGCTTGGAACAACAGGGAAAGTCTGGGATATCAGGAAGAGGTTGAGGAAGACAGCGTGTGTGTATTTGCTGGCCTTTTTCTTAATCTCTTGGAGAAGAGAGACCAAAGATGGCACAATGGCAATAAAGACATTGAGGATGCTTCTTCTTTCCTAAACCATCAGATCTTCTTAAAAGTCGAACTACTGAACTGATCTGGTGGTTTTGATCTAGCATACTTTGCTTAACATAGTTAACCTGAGCACCTTCAATAGCATTCTTAAGAGACATGCAGAGAAAAGTTACAAAGAACCTTTAAAGCAAGCCCTTTATCCAGGGCTCTTAGATCCATCTTGGATCCATATTTCGAAATATCACTTTACTGTGTCAGGTAGGTAAACATTTGGGACAAGATAATGAAACTGAAGATGTAAAGACACGATCTGGAGGCAAAACAATGGGGCTCTAACTCATGTTGCTTTTTCCAGGCATCTCCAGATCCAGTGGTGACCTGGTTTAAGGATGGGCTTCCTCTTCCAGACCGGGCTACAGTAGACACCAAAGATGGTACCAGCCAGCTACTGGTTGGAGCTGCTGAGTTCACTGACACCGGCACCTACACCATTGAGCTCCAGAATGGATTAGGGAAAAGGGAAACTTTCAGCTTCCAAGTTCAAGTTACAGGTAACTCACTCAGCACCATAAATACATCCAGATTTGCTGCAGAGAGGCAGTAGGCACCTAGCCGAGCTCAGCACGGTGCAGGTAACCCATCAGGAACAGGGACAACTGGAGAACAATTTTCTATGAGACTCGGGCTGGCCATTTTGTGCTGTCACCAGGCTGTGTCTTCAGGACAGAGCGATCTACTGATGAAACTTACAGCCAGTTCCAGAGTGACCCTGCTTAAAAAGGCACAGTCCCATGGATGAGTGAAACCCCAGAGAGCAGTCCATGCTCTGTGACAGCTGGCAGCAGGCTGTAGGACATTTAGTTGTAGCTACAACTCTGTGTGCTGGCTCCCTGAGAGGTGAAAATGTTGAGCTCTACCAGCCCTTGTCTCCTCCCCATGGGAAGGCAGCGATGCCAGGGAAATGCAGCACCAGTTCAGCTAATACCAAATGAGTTTGTGTGTCTGCAGAAGGAATCAAATTATGCCCTTCTAATGACCAGGATGACTCGGTCTCCAGACACAGAACCCACTCAAAGTTTTCAGGGTTCTGTCCTACCTCTTTAACACCACTTGCCTTCACGTCACAGATATCCCCCAATCGCCTGGACCCATTCAGTTGCGAGAGAACGTTCCAAGTACAGTGACAGTGACCTGGGAGCCCTCAGCATCTGAGAAATGGGAGAGTAATCTCTACTACACAGTCCTGACACGCGAATCGCAGAAGGGCGTGTGGCACATGGTGGGCGACCTCATCTACACGAACAAGTTCACGTTCACCAAAGTGATCCCAGGCCGCGACTACTACTTCAGGGTTGTAGCAAAAAATAACTTGGGAGCCAGTGGTCCCTCTGAAACTGTGCAGCCTTGGAGAATCCAAAAACAAAAGGGTAAAGCAGCTTTTACAACTATTTATCTGTGTGGTGTTCTGCTTTGTTTCTTGCATTGTTCCTAAAACACCACCCTGAAATGGGGCTCTCCTCCTGCAAACATTTAGTTACCCAGAACAAAAATGCATAGAGATACCCTAAAAAATTCCAATTTGGCAGGGAAGGCTTGTCCTTTCTGCATGGATGTTGTGCAGATAGATCCTTTATTTCACGATTTATCACAAAATGATCATCATGATTCATTATATCAATACATTACAAAATTAATTCCTGGCCAAACCTGAGGCTTAGGCTTTGTAGAAACTGACTTCAAACTTAAATTCTGGCTAATCTGAGAAGGAACTCAGATCACAAATCCATCAGTGCATGGGGGCTATGGCAATTTGCAGTGTGGAATTCTGCATAAGCAAATGTCATAGTTGAAATCCATCCCTTTGAGCCCTGACCTCTCTTCCCGTGGAGCAGCACCTGAGTGTGTGTTTGTGTGTTGCTGTTTTTCTTTTACAGCTGAATCTCAAGTCAAACCACAGAAATACAAAGGGGTTAATCAGAGCCAGCCCCCGAGATTCCTTGTCCCCTTGAAGCCTCACGTGGTGACCACGGGGAGCGAGTGCCACATGAGCTGCGCGGTTGGAGGCCACCCGCCCCCAAAGGTCACATGGTTCAAGAACAGTAAAGACCTCTCCAATGATCCCTCCTATTTTTGCACAAACGACTTTGGTGTCTGCTCCCTGGTTATCCTGGGTGTCACAAAGCATGATGAAGGAGAATATGTCGTGGAAGCCACCAACGAATCGGGCCGTGCATTCACCAAAGCCTTCCTCACTATCAAAGGTAACAATCTTTAATGCTTCACTTCCTTCACTGTCTGATGTCAAGATGAATCCTTGCTGTCAAGATGCCTTATAAATTGTGGCCATACAGCTTTATTTACTGACAAGAGAGATCACAGAATCATAGAATCATCCGGGTTTAAGTGGAACTTTAAGATCATCTAGTCCAACCATCAACCCAACTCTGATAAAAAAACAACTCATCACTCAACCATGTCACTAAACACTCTGTCAACCTGTCTTTCGAATACCTCCAGGGATGATGCCTCTCTGGGAAGCTCATTCCAAGGCTTAATAACCCTTTCTGTGTCAAAATTGTTTCTAATATCCAATCTGAACCTCCCCTGGTGCAACTTGAGGCAATTTCCTCTTGCCTGTGACATGGGGGGAAGAGACTGACACCCTCTGGCTGCACCCTCCTTTCAGGGAGTCGTAGAGAGCAACAAGGTCTCCCTTGGTCTCCCTTCAGCCTCCTTTGCTCCAGGCTGAACACCCCCAGCTCCCTCAGCCTCTCCTCAGAAGTTCTCCAGGCCCTTTGCCTCGGTCTCCAGACCCCTCACCAGCTCCGTTGACCTTCTCTGGACTCACTCCAGCCCCTCAATGTCTTTTTTGTGGTGAGGACCCCAGAACTGGACACAGTACTGAAGGTGGGACCTTACCAGTGGCGATCTCCTCTAAGACAGTGCATATTTGGACCGCTTTGTTGAATTTTTAATTTACCTACTAGTGGTAACGTGTCCAACCCCGTATCATTCTATGATTCTGTGATGCTGTGACTCTGTGGTTCTGTAATTCAACTCAGAATACCTGTCTGGGGCAACGGGGTTGGTTAAATCCCTTTAATCCTTTTGTAGACATTGGTCTTTTTAGCCCTGCGGCGTTTCATGTCCCCCTCCCAGTGCATGTTCCAGACTCTCTCCTGACTGCAATATTGAGCCACTTCTCCCTTTCTCTTATTTTCAGACTCCACCCTGTAGCTTGGCCTTCCTGAGAGCATCCCTGCACTGCCACGCCAACGAGGAGGTTGTCACTGAGAACAGGCTCTAGATGAAGGCAATGTTTTTATTTCCAGATGTGCATTATAACCCGAGCATTTCATTTTTCAGCTCCAGTAGTTGCATTTTGAACACAATGCTGCATTGTAGTTGAAATGGGGGAAAAAAAAAGCTTTAAGAGAATTCTGTCTTTTTGTAATGATCATGGCTTTACACTCAACCTTTAAAACACAGAGGAGAAGCTTCAGGAACACAGAAGATGAGAGGAAAAATAATTGGCTCAATCGAAACTTTCATGGAAGAGACAGGCACGAGAGGTCATTCTCCCACCCCGCTCACCCGCTCTCAGGCTGCAACAAGAATATTTTGTACACCACAGATGTATGAAACTGGCCTTTCTGTATGTGGTTTTCTAATCTGAAGCAATCATTTTCAATTCCATGCAATTCTCAGCATGTTTCCTAA
This sequence comes from Jacana jacana, assembly GCA_013400555.1. Lineage (NCBI taxonomy): Eukaryota > Metazoa > Chordata > Aves > Charadriiformes > Jacanidae > Jacana > Jacana jacana. The sequence continues at coordinate 41,842 of VZTM01021985.1, read as the reverse complement.
TTCTGGTAGAAGCAGTTCTGCATGTTTTCCACTACCAGTAGCAGCTAAGCATATGATTTCCCATAACTTCTGAGTTGAAAAGAGTATCTGCCTGCTAGTTTTGTCTGGGCAAGAGGTAAATTCTCAGACTAGGCTGACACGGGGTAGTGCTGCTCACAGGGAAGTTGAATTGATGGGGATCATCGTGGAGAAGCTGATAAATGAAGCGGCTGTATTAGTGTGCACTGCGTTCAAAATTCCTGCCACGGCAAGTGCTGTGAAAAAGGATGTTTCAGTCCTCAAACACCTTGTTATTAGCACCTTGGAAACACAACTGCCCCTGCCTCATCACATGGCTGGAATGGTTCTGCCTATTGCCAAAAGAGGTTAAAAGTCTTTCCTGCTTGACCAGAAACATGAGGTACCACCAGAGTTCCTCTGCCATGGCTGGGGGACTCCATCATTGCGTGGAGAAGGGGACTGGAAAGCAAAATGTTATGATGACTGTCCCAACAGCCAGCGTCATGGCCTTAGTGACAAAGAGACTTTGATGACAGTATCTTTCTAGATGCCAGGAAAGTATGGATCGATGACTCAAAGCCACTGGATCCTCAGCCAGCCAAACAGCCGCGTGGAGCTGAAATGTTCTTTTGAGTTATATTTTGTACAATGATGTACAGACAAAGCAACAGAAGATTATGAAATTAAACTATAATTCGGTAAAATCTACTGTGAGTAAGTGTTTATTTCGGAGAAGGAAACCCAGCCAGTTGCTGAATGTCAACCCACGCCCGGTGCAGTTTTCACACCTAGCCGCTGCATGGGCTCACTCTCACCCTGTGCTCCACACGTGGGTCCCTGTTTAAACCCAGAAGAACAGAAGAGCAACAGAGAGAAGGCTTTTACGAGTTTATTTCTCACATCCCTTTTCCATGGTTTGCCTTCACTCCTTGCAGTCACTATTTAACTGTGGAAGACAGTATATATGACCACTCTTCCATCGAGAAGCCACTTGTAGCCATCCAAGGGTACAGGCGCCCCAGCCGGTGGCTTCATGCCCCTGAGGGTGCATCCGGGCTGCTGGCATGTGGCTCTGCTGCAGCCTCCCTCGGCAGCACCCAGCCTCTGCTGCCCCACGGAGCCACTCCCCACATCCCCATCCCATGGGGCAGCAGCAATACCAGGTTAGTGGAGTTTGTCATGGAAATTGGGTTATGAGTGCCAAGGAGAGCAATGCTTCTGAGCTGGGAGGGATAGACGAGCTCTTCTGCTCGCTCCCACCCCAGGTGGGGGACACAGGGCCTGTTGGTGAATGTGCTAAGCCACTCCTCTGCCAGCATTTGGGTTTTTTACCTTCTCTTCACAGATAGGGCTCGATCTGGCTCATTCTGAGGTACGTTTCCCCACTGTGCCAGCTTGGGATGAAAAAGCTGGAGGGCAGGTTTCAACAGCATAAGAGCAAAATACTCTCTTAGCCCCTGAGTACATGATGACCGATGTTCTTAGGGCAGAATGCAGGTCCTCACGCAGGAGCCTTCCATGTCAGTAGGTCTGTTTGGTGTATTTGGCTGATTTGCAGTGTAAAAAATTCTCTCATTAGGGCTCCAACTTCTGAGATCTTTGGTGACCTGGAGAACATGATCAGGTCTACTCATAAATCAGCAGTTCTTGTCCATGCTGTTTTCTGAGAGCAATGTCAGCCCTGGACTCTCTGGACCTTCTTTCCTTCCTTGTTGATTTTTTGGCCCTGTTTAGCAAAAAGGCTTTTCTCCATCCATCACAGTCAGTGACCAGGGCTCTAAGGGGCAGAAAGCCCCTATATCCTCCTCTGCAGGTTCCCAGTCTGCTGAGTACTGAAGATGTCCATCTGTTTGCCCTGCACAGTTGTATGTCCTGGCTCCCTGCTCTCCAGAGTGGTGCTGCTCAGGACTTCAGGCCTCAGCTTTCTGGTTCAAGTCCTCTAGAGGGAATTGCTGCTGCAGTCCCAACTCTGTGTGCACCCAAGAGCTTAAATGCTGTTTGGAAGATGGTCTTGTTTGACTGGTAGGTGGGAGGTGGAGAGGGGACTTACTCTGGTGTCCTTGGGAAGTCTTTCAAGGTGAAGAGCATTGACACCTGCAGCAGTGCAGCCTGCTTTCACCCAGAAGGGTGTGTTGGTGAGAGTCCATGAGGTTGAACTCAGGGTCCTTTCCCCTTTGGTAAGGACAATGCCTTTCTAACTACAAGGTTCACAGCCCTTCCTGCTCCTCCTGGCGTTGCAAGATGGTGGTGGCTTGGCCCACTTGGAGCAATGGCTGCCAACTTAGGCCCCCTTCTCCTGGATCTGGCTGCTCAGGAGGGGACCCAGTTGCCTCTGGAGATGGCCATCCTCAGCAGAGAGAGGCAATCTGTGGAACAGCCTCTGCCTCTCTGACTGCACCATAGGTCCCATCCCTCCATCTCCAGGGAGTGGTGCTATAGGACTGCAGAGCCCTCCAGGTTTCCCAACCTCGGAGGCTCTTCGATTCCAGCTTCTTCAGAGGATTGAGATACTTTAGAGCCCCAACATCCCCCATTTGGTTTAAAAGCTTTCTTACCTCTACCTAGGGAGCTGAACAATTCCTTCCTGGGTGATGAGGTTAGGGCAGGAGGAGCTGTACACTCAGGGGTGCCCTGGCAGTCTCTCCCCCAGATCTTTCAAGACGATGCTCTTCTGTAGGTTCCTGTAGCTTAGATCCAAATATCATCATCTCAGCTTCCAAAGCCTGTCTCTCCCTTTGCTCCTGAGTGGGGTCAGTGTGGCTGCTGCTCGAGCTCCCAGAAGGGGTGAGAAGAACACATACACCCCACGCAGAGGGGTTTGCAGGAACTGTCTGGAAGGGGGGAACTGCCATAGGACCCAGTTTCGTGTCCTGCTGTTTTCCCTCTGTGACACGTTCAGCTCCGTTTACAGCGCTGGAGGATGGAGGGATCTGGGAGAAAAATGTGAGTTCATGGAAGCTGTTCTGCTTTGCACAGACCAGGCCCTGTGGTCACCAGTCCAGGGCAGCATTATGCCGTGGGACAGAATGGGGTGATGGTGTCACCTAGGTCCAGCTTAAGAATTAAAGTCGAAATGCTCTGGTCTGCTTTCAGTCTCCCAGAGCTTCCTGCCTTTTCTCAGTCTCAGGTAAGGCTTTTTTGATTTCCTTTTTACAGTCCCCCAGTGACCACAGTAGCTGGTTGGCCCAGCAGCAAGTGTGCTATGAAATGGCAAGCAGTGAAAGGATTGATGTTGGTCACCTCCAGCCTGCCCCATCCTAGTCTGTGCAACTGCACTGGAAGTCTTGGGAGAGCGTCTCATCCATGGGAGAAGGATGACTTTGATGCTGATCATAACACAGCAAGCTGCATTCATTCAAATATGAGGAAAAATGCCTTTGGAGTTTGGGTGTCAGAGCCCTGGCAGAGGTTGCCCAGGGAGGGTGTGGAGTCCCCTTCTCTGGAGACCTTCCAGCCCCACCTGGATGCAGCCCTGAGTGCTGTGTTCTGGGCAGCCCTGCTTTAGCAGGGGAGTTGGATTGGATGATCTCTAGAGGTCCCTCCCAACTCTGACAATTCTGTGATTCCATGAACATTGCCCATTTTTGAAGGCACTAGTCCAGAGTGTCCTGTAGCACCTGCACCGGGAAAGTCTGGCCAGGGCAGGATGCTTTGTGCTAGAGGACGCTAGTAGGGTAGTGAGGAAGGTGAATGGGAACCCAAGTGGCTGTTGGGTAGCTCCATAGCTTTCTGGAGGCAGGGGTATGGAGAACCTGCTCTGCAGGCTCAGCTTTGTTTGATTTGTCCAAGGGAAGTGAAAGGTACAAGACCTCTTCATCCACCATTCTGTCTGACAGACATGGGGCTAATGTAGGACAAGATGAACCCACTTTCTGGCTCTGATGTCCCCGGGTCTGCACTGGTTGCAGCTTCCCTCCCTGGAGTGCTGGGATACTCTCTGTGCAGGGGTGATGGTCCGAGGGAGAAGCTCTACTTTTACCAGGTTCCAAGTGCTTACCCTTTGCCCTTGCAGGTTTGGGGTACCACGGGCATGTAGGTCCCTTCACCATGTCTCCCTGGCCCTGGAGGTCCCCCGTGTGCTCTGTCAGTGCCTTTTAAGCTGTAAAATTCTTTCCAATTTGGCAGAACTGTTGGTGAGTGAGAGAGATGCAGGCACTGAAAGCTAATATTCACTGGTTTAGTCACCCTCGAGTGCTCTGGTGCAACTGGCAATCCAAAGAAGTAAAACTGGACAAGTCTGGAGTATTTCTAAGCCCTCTGCAGCCTGTCTCAGCAGTGACTCCCCATCCAACGTGAATCCAGCAGCTGCCCATCTCAGCAGAACCTCTGCTGTGACAGAGGCAGCCAGTGCGAAGCTGCAGCTCCCAGGGCACTTCCCAACCACGCTTACCGTGATGGCCATCCAGGGCAGGGTCCCTGTGGGGCAGAACAGCAAAGTGCACAAGCTTCTTGAACTTCTCAACCCAAAGCAAACTGGCAGCTCAAAGCTGGATGGAGGTGTCAACCAGACCATCATTTCCTGCCTGACCCTACTTCTGGGCACCTCAAGGTGAAAGACAAACCAAACCCACTGCAGCGAGGATGGTGTTAGCCCTTTGCTGCCAAAGCCAGACAAGGTGAAATCTCTCTCTGTGTTACCACAGAACATGGTCTGGGGGCCACGGGCACGTGGTTAAACCCAGCACTGCTGTGTCTGATGGAGCTCTCTCTTTTTCAGGGAGTTTTATCTTAAGCTGGGATGCAGGCGGCAGGGCCAGCTCAGTAGAAGGCGATGCTGGGTTGCACTTGGTTTCTCTCACAGCAGCCTCAGGAGGTGCCTGGACTGGGAGGCACCAGAAAAGATCCCATTAAGCCACAAGGGACTAAGGTGTTTGCACAACGACAGGGAAATTATTTGAATGTCTGTACAGCTCATTCTTGCTGTAAAAAGGGACTTCTGAGGCCCTCCATCTTCACCCCTCTCTCTCTGCCCAGTTCTGGCACCAGCAGAAGGACTGAGTGCCTGCCTCACAGGCTGTGGTCCTCCAAGGGGTCAGAGCTATCCAACAAATCAACCAAAATGGGTCATGCTGAAATGAAACCTGAGTAGAATCACAAAGCCATCATGTGCTTCTGCTGGCTGATGCCTGTTGCCCTCAGCCTCACGGCAACACAGGCTCCTCCTTGCCCTTGGCAGGTTCAGCCTTCTCCAGCAGATGGAGTTTTGCATGACAGACCCAGGGGCACGGACTGGTGACTGTCTATTACCCTGCAAATGGGATTTCCTCTTATTTTGTCACTGCCGCACGAGCGAAGCCACTCTCTGACCCATCCCAAACAGCAGATCTGGGCAATGCCGTTCTCTCTGGGGTGGCCTCGACATAGATGGAGTTTCTCGAGGTGTTGTCTTGTGCAGCTCTTCATTCTCCGTGCCCACAGCTCTGCCTTCCTCCCCTGCCCTTGTCCCTGCCCATGTCCTGCATGGTCCCTTTGCTGGCACCATGGCTGCGCCCCACATTGTCTCCCGCTGCTTTTCCTGCTGTGATCACTCGGTGCTGTGCAGGCAAAGCCAGATTCCTCTGCCCTCTTTCCCCTCCTCTCCCTCTCCCCAGATCCTTTGCTAGCAGCACCCACCCGGGCTTTCCACATCCTCGATGCGGGGCTGGCAGCAGGGCTGGGGTTGTTTTGCGTCCTGCAGCAGACTGCCGCCTGCCCTGCCTGTGCCCACACCCCACTCCTGCCTCGTCGGTACCGGTGGGGCACGGAGAGGCCTTTGTTCTTGCCCGTTGCATGGTGAGCAGATGAAAGCCAACCATGAGGCATAATTTGTAGTCAGCTTGAAACATAGTTTTGGCAGAGCAAAGCACGCCAAAAGATGTAGCAATGCCCGAGGAGCTGCGCTCATAGTGCTTATCAAATGATGCTTGAAAGGCTCAGTAACGCAAGAGGAGGGTTGAGTTGCTCAATTCTAGCAGAGGATAAACTGCCTCTATTACAGGGACACGTGTTTGGGAGCAAGGAGCTGAGAGCTGGCTTTTGGAAACTCGTCCGGCAAGGAGAATCCCAGCTTCAGGAACCTTGGTCCAAAGAGTAGCGAGGCTGCAGGAGAGAGCCTGTGAACATCCTAAACAGGGCTGCAGCACCTCTCCTTTCCCCTCTCCTGGAAAACTGGCCCAGAAAGGAGCTCATCGCCTTTAATACAGTCAAACTCATGCATAAGCTTCATGTGAGTGACCCCAAAATCTCTGAGCAGCAGGAATCTGGCACCAGCCCACCCTGCAGGGATGTGAGTTGACTCCACCACTACTTCTATGGTACAAGGCTATGAGGAGAGCCTGGCCAGCAGCTGGCTGTATGGGGGACTTCGGTCCATCAGGCAGACACCAACAACCTGCCTTCTGCTGAGCAAGCCACACACTGCCCTGGTCCCAGCTTGCAAGAAGCCCATGTCGGTGTGGATCACACACCCTGAGAGCTCAGCTTCCCTCTTCCAAGACTGTCGTACAGCAGACGCCCAGAGCATCCCTGTCTCTGCTGTGAGATGTCACTGGCCTGGCTCCTGGCCCTCTGCCGTGGAGGGAATCTCATGGTGCTTGGGGAATGGCAGGATTGTAACATTGCAGGGTGGGAAGGAACCTCAAAAAGTCACCTGCTCCTTCCCCTGCTCTTGAGCAACTAACACTTGCTCAGAAGAGGCGTCTGCCTTCTGAAAGACTCCCAGTGCTGTAGGGCCCACGTTACTGGGGCACGAAGCGCTTGCTCCAAACCACCAGCAGCTTATTTTTCCCCCCTTCAAACCCTCTTGCAGTCTGCTGGGAGGAAGAGTCCAGGAACTATCCTCCCCATTAACCATCCCCAGCAGCCAAGAGCAGTCAGAGTGTGGGTGCAGCCTCCTGTCCCCTGGAGCAACATCAGCTGTGAAACCCTGGGACAATGCTGAGCCTTTAGGACATGCATGTTTCCAGCATGGGAAAGACCAGGCACTGCAGGAAGATGCTGTGATGATGCAGAGGTGGTTCCAGCAACTGTGTTGGGGCTACTGAGCTTTTTGGGTTGCTGGAAGAGCTGTCGGGTGCCTTAGAGATATCTGGGCCACACGTGGATCATCTCCTGATGTTATAAGTGTGTTTGTGTCTCGACCTATCTAAGTACCCATGTGCTGCTGGGGAAGGGGGTCCAGGCAGCAGCCCCAGTCCTGACTCAGGCTCCTCCATCGTTAGCTCAGTCTTCAGCTGTTGTTGGAGTTGTTCCACATGGCTCTCTATGGGACAAAGCCTGGGTTTCATGCTATAAAATCCCCACCCCACCACTGCCCTCAAATTATTCCTGGCTCTGGAGACAGGCAAAAAAACAAACCTTCTGAGAAATATAATATCTTAGGCCACCACATGGGTCTGAAGACCATGGTCCATTGATGCAGCCTGCTCCGAAGAGAGACATCCCAAAGCAGTGTGACCAGGAGCCTGTCTGTGCTACCTGCCCCGGGACCATGAATAAATCTCTATCCCTCTTGCTTTAGCGATGATGACACCACCACTGTCACCCTGGCCTGGCTGGAAGTCCCCTTGGCCAACACTTCTGAGCCCAGGCTATTGAAACAGGATTTTCTGTACTGCCCAGAACCAAAAGAGCTCTAGTTCTAGGTGGAAATTTGCCCTCTTTTCCTTCCCATAGCCTGTGTGAATGCTTTGAGTGCCACGTGCTGCGGCAAGGACAAATAGTTTCCCTTTCCAAGGAGGTCCCCTTGCTGCAGCAAGGTGCCCTTTCCACGCCTTTTCAGTTGCCCACAAGGGTGGGAAATTTCCAGGAGATGAGACCTCAAGTGGAATATGGAGTAGACACGTCTAGAAAATTCGTTTTCAAACCCATTTCTGCACAGATGGCTCTTAATTTCTATTTTTTTTTTCCAAATCAACTTAAATCAGAGGTTAAAATACATTCAGCGCAGCTGCTGCGTAATAACTTCTGGGACGTCCTTTCTGGCTTTCTAGATCAAATATTTGTATAAAAATTCAGACTGTTTTTATTACAAGAGAAAGACGAGGCACTTTGATCTACAGAAGCAAGGTAAGATATTTTTTTTTTCAGTCATTCCTAAGCAGTAGAGCAGTCCTTAATGGTTTAATTTTAATGAAATTATATGGGTATTTCAACCCCAGCAGTTACCATCCCTTTAAAGAAAAAAGAATTCACTTTCTGGAGTCACAGAAGTGGAGAACCTACTCTGCAGTGTTGGTGTCTTCACACTGAAGAGCATTAGCCTTGATTTGTGCAGAAGTGGAAGACAAACACCGTTAGATCCCTGTGGTAACCATGTTTTGGGTGCCAGACCCTTTCACAGGGATGTTTGCAGCCCCCTAGACATTGTGAAGGTCTTCATAGTTCAAAATGATGATATTTGGCCAGTTTGGTTGCCATGTGATGAACCCTACCCCGTGCACTGAAACTCTCTCTGCAAGTCCGTGAGGCTGCCGGTCAACTTTCTTAAAAACCCTTGTCAGGGAAGATGTTTGGGGCTGAAGCACACCACTGTGGGGAGGCTGAAGGAGGTGGTGCCTTCAGCCTGGAGAAGCAGAAGCTGAAAGGGGCTCATGCAGCAGCCTTCCTCCACCATGGCAGGAAGGGCCAGGTCCTTTTCCAAGGTGCTCCAAGACTGGACTGGTGACACTGAGCAGAAGCTGCTTTTCCTGTGGGAGATGTGCAGCCTTGGTATGGCAGCTTTGTTCAAGGTTATTCAAAGCTCAGCCAGGCAAGGACTGGAGCAGCCTGAGCTGACTTTGCGGTAAGCCCCACTTTGAACATGACTCGAGACCTCTCAAAGTCCCTCCCAACCGTTTCCCCCAGTGAAGGACAGTGACACACACACACATGCGACCGCTTGCGTCCTACAGACAGCTTGAACAAGGGAGAGGGCCCTTGATGATGGCAAGTCTTGCTTGGGCTTTGGCAGCCTTGGAAAGGGCAAGAGAAGGTGGTGCAAAACCCAGAGCCTGTTTTCTCTGCAGAAGGGCCCATCATGTGCAGTCAATCCTGCACCGATGACCTGGCTAGCTGTTTCCATTATAAGAGAGGGGTGGTTGTGTGCTGTCCTCCAGCTGCATGGCAGGAGGTGGGGGATGGTCTCTGGAGGACAAGCAACCTGTCGTCCTCCTTGATTTTGTGACATGGCCAAGACATCAAAATCCAACTAAGGGCCAAGAGCTGTTTCTGCCCCTGACTCTGCTTTGGACTTGCCAGCCAGTGTCACCAGGTCCCTCTGTGGTGCCTGGGGCTGTTGGGATGTGGAGTAGGAGCCCAGCCAACTGCCCAGGAGGTGGAAAAATTGTGTCCTTAAACCACGGCTGAGGGAAGGTGTGCTCCTCCCTGTCCTGAGCTCTCTGAGGGTTATTGGAGCCAGGTCAGGCCATCTGGGTGGTGGGGCAGCCAGGCTTCCCTGCTGCGGGGAGAGGGGCTGAACCAGCAATGCTGTACTTCCCTGAGCAGCCCAACTTCACCTCTGAACATATCAACAGGACTGCAAATCTTTAGCCTGATGCTCCAACATATTTCCAACAGGGAGGGGATTCACAAGAAGAGACCTGGAAAAAGGGTCTTAGAAGCCATGAATGGATCAGCACCAAGTGTACAGACACAGCTTGGATGGTTGAACATCCCTTCATATGTCAAGGAAGCTCCTTGCCTCATTCCAAGTGATGTTACCTGGAAAATGTGCATGTGTCGGGCCATAAATTGACTTTAAGTGTCAATTTAAATGTTTATTCCTCTTTAGTCTGATGGTGGACATGCAAATACCTGCCCAGCTTGATAACCCATCTCAGCACGGACTCTTCCTGGAGAGCAGACGTGAGTGAAACAGATAACCTGTGTGTGATATATACAGATTAGCCTCAAATATTCACGCTAAAAGCTTGTATTAGATTTTGCTATTAAAACAATATCTTGAAGAAATAATGTTAGTAGTACAACACATAAGTGTATTGAGTGGCCTACAGCAGCTTTTATTCATCAGGGTTTCATAATTTATTCAGAAAAGAGAACAAACTTCCAAGTTACCTGGTTTATCCTTTAGGACTGGGATTATTATGGCCATCCAAGTCTCTCCCCTGCACCCTGCAAGAGCCACCTCTGCCCCACGCTTGGTGTCCACCTGCCTCCTTCATTCCACTGCCCTCCACCCCCAGCTTTATCTCCTTGTGCTTGACACCACAGACCTCTGGGCTCTTGGGATGGGGTGAGATGGAGGGCCTATGGATATAGTCCTTGCCCTATGTATCTCTCCCCAGTGAGTGTCTCCAGTGTGGGGCTGAGATGTGCCACCATGGTCCATGGCATCCCAGAGCCTTCCCCGATGGGTGCCTAGTGCTTGCGAGTAATATGGGAGCCTTTGTTCTCTTCTCAATCGTCTTCGCTTCTCTTCCTTGGCCAGGACTCCTCATAGCAGCTGAGGCTTCTCCACAGACTGCAGAGAGGATGCCACAGCCCCATGAATAGGTGAATGATGGTGTTCATCAGCATGGCCTGACACACCCTCACACCAGGGAGGAACTAGGTAGGCATCAGAGCCTTCCAAATGCAGGATGGGAAGGGTTCAAGGAGGACAAATTCCTCCAGCAGCCACTTTTCCAATGGAGGGGATGAATGTGTGAATGTGGGTATGACTGATGAAAGACACTGTTGCCCACCATGGACCCCAGTGGGCAGCAGTGCTGAGTGGTGCTGGTGTCAGATACTGGTGGGATCAACACTGCAAGACTGCGCACACAGAGTCAGCCCAACATCTTCATCTGGAGATGTTGGCAGCTGCAGACAGACCTTCCTGGAGTTCAAGTAGCCAAGAGGCCAGGCCTGGAGGACAGGTAGTGAGATGGCATCACTGCAAACATCCCAATGCTCAGGCTGCTCTGATCCCCACCCTGCCCCCGGGATGGCAACCATGCCAGTGTCAAACAGTATCTTTGTGCTTAAGCTGGGAGGGAACTCTGATGGGACTTCCTATGGCATGCTGTGGGGAGAAATAAACCCTGTCCCAAAATCCTACGCTGAAACAATGTGCTAGAGGGAAGGGAAAAGGCCCTGCTGTTGCCAGGATCGTCTGCATCTCCCTGCAGAGCCTGCAGTGATAGAGCCATGGTGCTCCCAGACATGGTTTGGACATTCGGCCACACATAACCTGGTGGAGAAAACACCATTTGTCAGTGTGGGTCACGGGCCCTGTGGTTCTCTCAGCCCTCCTCCACTCCTAGTCGCACCCCATGTTCCTCATCTGTTCCAGGGGCTGATAGTGTGATTCCCTCCTTCTGCCTGTTCCCTCTGCCTGTTCCCCTGCTTTAACGTGTCAGGTCACAGCTGGATATGTTGCTAAATCCTTACATAAGTTGGTCCGTCCACCAGCTCTGCAGGGGATTTCACAACAACCTGGAATTGTGGGCATCCTCATGCCATTTACACACTCACAGAATCTCAGAATCACAGAATATCAGGGATTGGAAAAGACCTTGAAAGCTCATCTAGTCCAATCCCCTGCTGGAGCAGGAACACCCAGAGCAGGTCACACAGGAACGCCTCCAGGCGAGTTTTGAATGTCTCCAGAGAAGGAGACTCCACCACCTCCCTGGGCAGCCCCTGCCAGTGTTCAGTCACCCTCACTGTGAAGAAGATTTTCCCTCATATTTCAGTAGAACCTCCTCTGTTCCAGCTTGCACCCATTGCCCCTTGTCCTGTCATTGGATGTCACTGAGAAGAGCCTGGTTCCATCCTCCTGACACTCTTCCTTTCTAAATTTGGCCCTCTCATCTCTGCATCCTCCACAGCGGGAACAAGCTCTCCTGTCCCTGCAGCGTGTCTGAGCTGATTCACACTGTGGTGGGCATGGAAAGGTGAGGAACACAGATGCCAACCTGGTTGAGATGTCTGTCTCCCTTCCCTTCTCCTGGATCCCCAGCTGCAGGAGACCATTCATACTTGTTTGGCTGTAGTCACCTCCCTGAACTATGTCTTGGCTTATGGTGAGCATGGGCTCAAGTCCTCTCCTTGACTTTCTGCACAGTGCATTTTTATACTCCTGGGCCTGGCAGCATCACCCCTGGAGATGGTGCCCCACACCCCTCCAAGCAGTCCTGGAAGCAGCAGATGCACCTGGTAGGACCTGACTTGACTGCATTTACAGGGCACCACCCACATAACATTCATGCACCCCATGGGGCCCCTGAAACACACATAGGTTATCTCGGGGTTTCTTCATGGCAGTGTAGGCTCTTCTCCAATGTCTGAGTGTGCTTATTCCAACCCCAGCCATCCTCAAGCACTTATTCTATTGAATGCCAGCTCCCTCTAGACCTGCCAGCTGTGGCAGGGCATTATTCAACCAATTAAACATCTAGAGGCAAGAGAGGTACTGGTCAGGTCCTTGGGTAGTCCTCAAGACCTAGAGAAAGAAAGCAGGTAGATGAACCTAGGTAGAACATCTCTACCACAGAAGTCTCAGGTCTTCTGGGCATGGTTAGCAGGATTCACTGTCACTTGGCAGCCTGTAGCAGGAACACAACTTGCTGAGGGTCTGGTATGTCCTCATAGGCAGCCACAAGTTTCCAACCCATGGCTGTACATGGCAGGCAGCAGCACGACACTGACATGGAGACAAACCTCCCATGGTTATCTCAGCAAGATTGCCCACTCTCAAGGGAAGCCTCTTGCAGCAGCCCAGTTAACCGGTCCCCAAGAGCAGCCTACACCAGCAAAGGTAAGTGCCAAGAGCACAAGGAGTTCCTCCTTGCTCCCTTCTTCTCCCACATGTCTTCTCCTGATGATGTGACAACCTGCCACTGAGGTGCACCAGAACTAGGGAAGTCCTTGGGAGAAGGACAGCCCCAGGGGTCCTGAACCAGGATCCTGGGACTCATCTGCAAAGGAGGTCGTTAGCCCATACTCATGCAAACACGGTCACAGGCTTTGCCCTTGGGTTGCTGGGCAAGGGTTGCAGCCAGGAGGGGCTTTGCCAGCAGGTCCCACATGGTAAGTCTTCATGTGAAACATTTCCCCTCTGGAGATCTTCACAGAGATGGATGAAGAGACCAAGTACAGTCTGTGATCTCCCTGGACTGGATATTGCCCTCTCAGAGTGTATTGGGTAGAGATGGGAAGAGATCAGCAGCTCCTTGACCAATTTTGTAGAGGCTCCTCAAGTCAGATGGGGACACAAGGAGATGAAAACTGGGTGGAGTGGCCAACTTGATGGCTTTCTCCTGAAGAGGAAGCAGAGCTCATTCCTTCTCCATCACCATCCTCCATTCCCAGGGCACCTCCCTGGTGCCTGCCCTTCCCTGGCAGCTGTGTGGCCACTCCTGGTGCTTGTTTTACGGAGTGGCCTGCTGACTAAGGCATGTCCCATTTTAGCTGCTGACAAGCCTGCACAGCCCTCTCAGCTGTACGCAATTCAGAGTTGTTGCTGGTCATCAGAGATAGGACCTGGCAGGTGACTCTCTGGCAGGGGATGTCCAAGTGTAGGGAAGGACAAAAGGGACAACCTGTATCCTCAGCTTTGATAGCACAGTCTGGACCTGCCATCAGGCATCTGTAGGTTCCCGCACAGAGCTTTAAGGGTGGTCTGCAGCCCGCAGATGTTCTCCAGCCCTGCTTAACATCCCTTTGTGTGGGGTACACGTGCCATTTGCCACAAACAGGGGCAGCAAAAGCAGACACCTGTGAACATGAGCCCATGGAGGTCCAACTGACAAGGCCAAGGGCTTGGCCTGCTTTCCAGCCCCAAGATGGCACAGAACAGGCAAGGAAGAGCTGGGAGAGCTGGGTTGGTTCAGGTTGGAGAAGGGAAAATTGGGAGGAATCTTACAACTCTCTGTAACTAATTAACTGAAGGATGCAGAGAAGATGGAGCCAGATCTTCTGAGGTCCATGGGGAGAGGAAGAGAGACAACCAGAACGAGCTGGGACATGGGAAATTCCTCTTAGATACCTGTAAAAAAAATTCACTATGAGAGTAGTCAAATACTGGGAGAGAGGCCAGATGGGATCTCTATCAAACCGCAACTGGACAAGGTCTGGAGCAACTGGGCCCCAACCCAGTTCAGCAAAGCTGGCCTTTGCTCTGGGCAGAGGGTCAGCCCCTTCCTATCTTGATTATTCCTTGTTTCTGTTAGAGCACACCTTAATGATGCCTCAACGTTGTTCCCAGGTATTTATCTCCATTGCACATTTTCAGCTCGCGTGTAGCCTCGCAGCTGCTCTGTGTGAGCCATCCTTCCTTCTCTTGGAGAAATCAGGGAATTCTTTACCTTCCGCACCTCCACAGCGGGAGATCTCTGGGGCTTGGTAAAATGTACCCGCTTTGCCAAGGGCCAGCCCATGATCTGCCCAGTGCTGCCGCCTTCTCATCCTCCCACAGCACCACTTCAAAAATATCTCAGTGCCATACATATGCGAGGGGTGGAAGGACGGTTTTGCTCAAGAACCACCTCTCCACATGTCTCAGCAGGCTTCTGAGAGGCTCTCCTCAACTTGGCAGCTCCATGATCCCTCTCAATTAGGTGCTGGTTACCCCACTGGATCTGAGCTCTCCATCTACTCCGTTCCTGTGGCACTTTCTGGTCCCACAGACGAAAGAAAACCTTTCATGAGCAGTTAAGCGGAACTAAGGCTTTGAAAATCGTAAGAGCAGGTTTCTTCCTGCAGAAATCTTGCCAGACTCTGGGAAGTCTCAGCTGTGCTGAGGTGAGGCTGAACCACTGCTTAGAAAATGGCATTATCCTGGGAAATACAAAACCCCTTACCTCTGTCCCTCCTGGTGACCACCCGCCTTGAGGAGGAAGGAACATTAGGTGCTAAAATAACCCCACAGCAGGACTCCCTCTCACCAGTTTTGAGGACCAACTGTTTTCCCCAAGCAGATTTTGCAGGGCTCCATAGACACTTTGAGCTCAGCAGCGCCCGACAAGTTTGAACAGCAAACCCTGCACCGCGCTGGGAGCAGCACTGGGCCAGCGAGCCCTTTGATTGCGATGGGTGAGTTGGCAGGAATCCCAGGAACTTGTACAAAAATGCTTTGAAGAGGCCAGATGCACAAGGCGTGTCCCCGTGTGGGGTGTGGAGCGGTGATTCACGGCATCACCATGCAACGCTCGGTGCGCGCACATGCAGCCGCCGCACCGCAGCCACGGCCCCTCCGCCTCCCTCAAATCTCCAGCTACCTGCCTCATTTTAGGGTTTTTTTACCTCTCCCATCTTGTGCCGATTGCATCCGGAATTCAGCCCAGGTTGTGCTGCCCTCCCAGCTTCCCCCCCACCCTCCGTGTCCTGCCAGCCCCAGACAGGGAGGCAGACAGGGAATGTGCTCGGGGCGCTGGCAGAGGCGAGCGCTGCGCTGGGGATGACACTCTGTGCTGTGCCCTGCTCAATAAGCATCCCTGGCCCGTGATTCAGAGCAGAAACAGCAGTTTGCATAGAGGCTCAACAAATTCCTTTATTTAAGCACCTTTTGCTCTTTTAGAGATGGGTTTGGAGTCTTGCAGAAACCCGGGAGATTCCCTCCCTTGGGCCATTCCCTGCAAACTCGCCTGAAGAAACCATTGTTTCTTGAAAGCCCCTGTAATCTCCCTGTCCCCAGCCCTGCAGCCCAGCTCAGCATTTTGGGTGAGTTATGAAAGAGGGCAGATGCCAGAGCGCAGCATTTGTGTGATCCGGCAGCGAATGACAGGCTGTGATAAACACTTGGCTCTCTCTCCCGCACGGGGACAGGGTGAGGGCTGTTCCTCGCCGTGGGGAAAATGACATTACAGGTTTGCAAGAGCTGGCCACTTTGTTGTGCAGAAGCCACCTGATGCTGACAGCCTGTCATTGATTTGCGAAAACATCGCTTGGCATCGATAACAAGCTTTCGGGAGAAACAAGTAGGACGGAGGAAAACAACACCTAGGTGTTCCCTACCCGGACTAGAAGCGCACAGAGTCAGCCCCGCTCTGTGAAACTCACAGGAGCAGCAGAAAATCCTCCTCCATCTCGTTGGGCATCAGCCAGCCTTTCTTTGGGCAGCACTGACCCCTCACCCTGCCTGGTCGTGCTTGGGCATGGTCTCAATGTCCAGGCTGGTTGGGTGATGGAGCAGAGTGAAGCCACTGTGTCCCCTGGGTGAGGTGTTAGGAAACATGGGGAGAAGGGATGAGAGGAAGTTACTCTCTGGTTGCTCTAGTCCCATGTCTCTTTAACAAAGCTTTGGTTTCTCTGTTGGGTTTTACTGGAGGAGTACCTTGGAGCATCAGAAGAGGAAGGTGCACATCTTCTCCCCAGGAAGATGTTCTGTGCTTTCTGATACTGCTCTTATTCCTATGAAATATGGAATATGGCTCCTGCATGTTCACAAGCCACTAGGGAAACACAAAACCTGATGAATGTGAATGAACTGAAGTGTTTTCACCCTGCTTTCAAGGAGGGACCCAGCATCTGTGAGCTGAAAGAACCAGGCCTAGGGGCAGCCAGATTCGGGGCACAGATGATTCCCACTGAGAGAAGCCCCACAAATCCTCTCATCTAAAGCATCCTCTGGCAGGCAGCATGGAGGAGCCTGCTCCTTCTGGCCCTTCTCTGGGCTGATGTAGACACCCAGAACCTGTGCTGGGGGTCCCAGGAAGCCTCTGCCCTCGGGACCCTTCCCTTGGCCTCCCTCCTGATGAGGTTTGTTGCCTCTTCTCCCATATCAGCCTTTTGTGGGTTGGCAGGAGCTTTGTCAGTGCTTGCTATGACCTGAAACTGGTCACACCAGCACCAGGGTGTTTGGTTCTCTGCAGACGAGTTGCTGCAGTGTGGCTTGGCAGAGAGAGAGAATGCTCTGCCCACATTCAGAACCTGGCATGTCATTTCTTGTACAGACATTTTGTTTTCTATTCTGCTTGCTAAAAAGTCCCACTTTTCTTGGTGCTAACCCAAGTTACTTGCAAAGGTCACCCCAACCCTTTGCTTGGTGGTTGCTCTCATTTCTCCATAGGGCTATCCCTGCAAAAAAGTGGGACCCTCTTTGGGAAGAGGTGTCACCCCCATGAACACAGCAGCACATTGCAGTAAACAGGATGCTCCATGATCCCCACTTGAGGGGTTCTGCAGTGACCCTGGGCTTTTTGGGGTGGGTTTGCAATCCATGTGGGCAGAGGAAGAGTTTTGCAAATGGGGAGGTTTGCAAACAGGACAGAGAGACCCAGGAGCACCTTGGGAGGAAGGAGGCAGGACCCCCAGGCAGGGACGGGCGCTGCAGCAGCTCCTCTCACCCATGGCCTGCTGACTCCTGCTATCAGGGGAGTCCCCAGGCTCTTGGCACCGAGACACCATTTTGATCCAATTGAGACTAAGGGGAATAATAAAATACAAGAGGAGCAGTCTGTGTGGGAGACCCTCTAGCTGCCCAGGAGCACTGTTTCCTACCCAGACCTACAGAGCCCCACCTGTGAGCTCTCCATGGCAAGGGCACTGGTGATGTCCACCCCCAACCCTCATGTCTTCCAGCCCTGACCGGTCCCTTGTCCCATTGGGACACGCGTGTCCCCCTTGACCTGTCAGTGCCAGGGTAGGCAGGTTTGGGGTGAGGGCTATGGGGAGCTGTGTGCCCCGCAGCAGCAGCGTGGGGGCTGCAAGCAGCGGCGGCGGGAGCGTGGGTGTGTGCAGGCAGGGCGGTATATCCAGTCTGGCAGAGGGTGTGCCTGCTCACACGCCAGGGAGCCGAGCCGGCAGCAGGAGCCCTCAGACACCCTCGGCCGGGGGACGTATGGCAAGGAGGGGTTTGGGAGATTAACCCCCAGCTCGAGACACGGTCGCCGTTGCCTTGCGTGGTGTGTGGCCAGGTGAAGTGCAACCCCCTGTCCCCCCCGGCCCCGCAGTCTGCTGCAACCATGCTCCACTCTCCACTGAAAACAGCACTGGCGTATGAGTGTTTCCAGGACCAGGCCAGCTCCACGCTGGCTCTGCCCTCCGACCACAAGCTGAAAACGAAGGGCACGGGAAAGCAGCGGGTCCAAGAGCAAGTGATGATGACGGTGAAGCGGCAGAAGCAAAAGTCATCTGTGTCATCAAGCGTGGGACACTCCAACCGAGGTAAGATCCCATCGTGTTACGGACATCCAGAGGGTCCCCTCTGGGAACAGAGCAGATGCTATGGGCTGGTTTTGTGGGGTTCTGTCCATGGGGAACAGACCAGTTCATGTCCCTAGTGAGTTACCACAGGCAGGGGATGCTGAGGTCTCCAGTGATGGAAGAGTTAGGACAAGGAATTGAGCTGGACCCATCAGCTGAAGGAGCTGATCTCCTGGGGTTGCTCTGCTTCTCCACATCCCTGAGGCATCTGGACGTTTTGGTGTGGTGTCATTAACCATTTATTCCCTGGCTCTAAAACTGGAGTTGTTGTCTGACTTTTGCAAATCTTTCCTTTGCGAGTGTCCCCATGGTTGGAATCCTCCACCAGACCCATCCCCTCCAGTGGGTGGTCACTAACAGCAATGCTTTTCCACCGTGCTGTGGGGTGGGAGCTGGTTGTGAGATGGGGCTCAGCTGTCTCCTAAGTGTTGCTGAAGGTGGAGGCAGCTCTGCCTACATGCAGGACACAAATCTGAAGGATTCAGCTCTGAAGCTCCCAACATATCTTCTGAGAAGTGTGGGAGCTTCCAGGACACCCCAGTGTGAGTGGCAGGAAGCAGATGAGTTAGGAGGGGAAATGTGCCTTTCTTTCCACAGTGGCTTGTGGTGATTCAGTGGGGATGCTTTGCAGCTCCCTCTGTTTTGCAGAGGGGTAGAAAGGCTTGTAGGGGTCTGGGCAGCCCGTCACCTCCCCACACCCAGTCTGTGCAATAGAAAGCAAGGAATCAGCTGAGTCCTAGAGCCAAGGTTCCTGCTGGAATGTCTTCATCTTTGTGTCTAGTCTTTGGTTTTCATATGGTTTTCTTTGCCATCCTTCCATCTAGAGAAAGCTGATTTGGAGATAAACCCCAGACTTCCCCAACTGGGAGCTGTTGAGGGAACACAGAGAGCTGTAACAGCCTCATCAGAAACCCTCCTGTCTCCTGGAGGTGCCTCCACCAGCAGCTGCTGGAAGCTCAATGGCTCAGCTGAGTTCATTGGGAAGGAGAAAGCCCAAGGCTTTAAGAGAGAGGGGCTCCTGGGGCTGGGACTGAGCTGCTCAGCCCCCTCAGGAGTGAGCTGTGTGTGGAGGGGTGTTTGCTGGAAACCTGGCTGAGCTGGGCTGGTCTCTGCCATCTCTTTCAAGGGGCTGTGGCTCATCCGGCAGCTTTTCCAAGCTGGATCGCAAGACTGAATCCAGCACTGGTGAGGTGTCATGGTCCACATTTGGGACTGGTTTATCAAGAAAATCTGGGTGGCAGTGGGTGTCAGGGGAAGGAGCAGAGGTGGGGTTCCCACAGGAGCTGTCCTGGCTGCTCGCATTGCAGGTGCTGCAGTAGAAAGAATCAAGCAGCTTCGTGGTGGATGGGTCTGTGCAGTGACCCAGGATGGGCACCACCAGGAGCAAATCTCTGCTTTCTCTTTTTACTTCACTTGTTTGTGGACAGAGATGGCGAGGGATGGGTTGGGGGGTGGGGAGGGGAATTTTATTCTGCCCCCAGAATAGAAGGCGATGGGAAATGCAAATCTCCTCCTCTCTCAGGGACGGTTTATTACTTACGGTGTGGTGCTGGACCTGACAAAATAAAATACAAACCATGACAAGAGGATCTGGAAAGGACTGGGGCACCACCAGCTTTCCTGTGGAAGGGCAGTGGGAAGAGATGTCTCCCACACCTCCTCCAGACACTTTGGGAATGTCTGGGAACGGGAATTGCGTGGAGATGTGCAGCGCCGGTTTCTGTGTCCCGGGGAAGCTGAGTCACATCCAGCTCCCAGGAGCTACCCTGAACACGGGGCCAAGGCTGTCCCATTCCCACCATGGGGAGGCTGGCCAGCACAAAGATTCAGGTGGCTGATTCCTGCTGGCAGCTGCACTCTCGGACCCATTCTGGAAGGAATCTCAGAAGTTGCCTTTTATTCTTGGGCTTTTCTCATGGGCTGAAGCCCAAGAAGGTCAAACTGAACTTCAAAGGGGGAGCATTGTGTTGATTTTTACTGCTGTTAGTCCAAAGATTGGCTTAGCAGACCTGACGAGAAGCATTACTGTTTCCTACAACAGGCTGTCAGGCATGGATGCCTGCCTGTTCCAATGCTCCTCCAACATCAGCTGCCTGCATCCCCCAGGGATTTCTCGGCGATGCTCCTCAAAGGCAGCACAAGCTGGGAAATTCACAAAGCCTCTCGATAAACCATAGAGTCCTCTGTTCCCCCTGTACCTCCATGGTTTCCTGCATGTTTCTGGTGAGGTGTTGGTCCAGGTCCAGCTTCTGTTGCTGCATTTTCGTCTGTGGCTTGAGCAGGAGCTGCTGCTGGCTCAGAGCTTCCCCAGCTCCAGGAAGGCATGTTTCTGTGTATGTAAGAAAGGGAGCAGGGACATGGATCCCTCTTGGCATGTAGTAGGCATGGGAGTTGTTGTATCCCGTAACTGGAGCTTCTTTAGAAGATCTAGAGATGATCCTTCAACGTCCTACTAATTGATGGATACTTGAAATTACCTGGTTACTTGGAGTCCAGCAGATCAAAGCGCTGTGGGCACTGTCTGAAGATTGGGTGTTACTCAATGTGTGCACGAGCCACAGCGGGGCAAAGCGATCCATCTGGGCTGAAACTGGTGCACAGTGAGGTAGGGCAGTGAGCAGAAACCAGTTCAAGCAGCGTAACCCAGCACCCACAGTGGGAACAGCAGCCTCAGGTGTTTCCAAGGATGGCTGCAGAGTTTTAGGTCTGTGGGGTCTGCCCTAGGGCATATCTGCCTTTCTCACCATGGGAATAACTGACTGGATGGCTCCCTCTGAATTTGTGAGAAATGCCAGTTTCCAGGGAAAATGAAGATTGGTGGCATGGCAGGAGAAAAGGCCAGGTCAAGCTGAACCAGCTCCTCGTAGCCAACAGCATTTGGCTGCAAATTCCTCTGACTGAGAAAAGTTTTGCCAGTGACCCGTTACTGGCAGGCAGGGAAGGTCTGAGGAAACCCAGCTGAGGAGTGTTGTATCCTACCATGTTGTGGCTGAGAGGTGGTTTAGAGGTTTGCTATCTGGCTGTGGCCGGGAGGGCAGTAATCCCAATGAGGTCTACTGGGATCCCACCTATCTCTAATGAGGTCATTACTCTGATGTGAAGGGAAGAGGAGATTTGGGGTTACTAAGTTTTTGGAAAACTTCTATAACCTTCCACCTGTATGAGATGATTCAGTGCAAGCCACCCACTCTCCACAAACCTTAGACTGAAAAAATACCCAAACCCTTTAGCTCCTAGACCAGAAGGCAGAAATGGAGTTTGGTCCTTCCTGGAGGAGTCTGAACTTCTGGGATTTCACTAACATTTCTCTTCTGGGAGAAATCGAGGCTTTGACTTGTGTTTCCCACAGCCCCTCTTCCCTTACTGTGTTTTTCCTATGTTTAATCATCCTTATTGTTTTAAAGCTGTGCATAGTTTATTTAACTTGTCTATCCTGTACTACCAGTGACTGGTTCTCGTCTTGCCTTTCCCTGCCACAGATTAATATTTATTAACATGTACCCCTTTCCACGGTGCTCCCTGTTAGCTCTGAGTGTCCGGCTGAAGCCTTTCGCTGTTGTGCTTGAAAAACGGCTCTTTTAACACAATTCTTCTCCTTGCCGTCCATTTCTTTGCTTCACAGGGTGCTAAGTTGCTTCTGAAGAAAGTAAATAACTCCTCAAGCAGGCATATGTTTTAGATGGAAATCTCAGTTTGCTCTGTAATGATTGATTGTGGCTACAGAGAGGCGAGTGAGGGCAAGGCGAGGATGTAGTGGGGCTCCCAGGGGTTAAGTGCAAGATCTTGCAATCCTGAGCTGTTGCAGTTGGGTTTTACCTTCGTGAACTGTCCCACTGAAGTGAAATGAGATTTTAAATTGACCAAGTTTTGGTGGAAATGCCTTGGGGGACTGACAATGACAATTTGGGGGTGGGAGAGAGGGATCCCTACAACAGTCCAGCTGGTGCCTGAGCAGTCCTCAGGTATATTTTCTGCCCATGGCCATGGTCACCAGGACCCTGTGCTTCATCTGAGTGATTCCCATCCTAGTCTTCTCTGCCTCTGTCCCATCAACTCCCAATGAGTGACTATGTGCTTGTCCAAGTGCAAATGGGCACTTCAGAGACGTAAACAACCGCTTGGATGACAACAAATAGGACACAGTCACATGGACATGGCTTGAAAAAAAGCACCAGGGAGGCACCTTCCCCAAAGACCATTTCCACCTCCTACCAAAAGGTTTGGGTTTTTTTCAGGAGATAGTCTGGTTTTATCCCAGATTCTTGGGACTTATGACCAGCTTGTAGGGTCTTTACCCTTGAGGTGGTTGAAAAGTGGACTATCCTTCTTCTCCCTGGGGGCTGGCAGTACACCTCTGAACTGGTTCTCAAGATGAGCCAGGCAGAGAAGTGTCTAAACTTGCAGGACTAAAAAAGGATGATATTTTCTTTAGCCACCTCCATCAGAAAATCCCAATTCTTCCTGGCCTTCTGACTGAACTCCCTGAGCAATAAATCACAGCTGTGTTGTGGCAGGAGAAGCACCTTCTCCAGCCAGCAAAGTGGCTTCAAAATGCCTTGAACATTTGAGGTAATATATAATTATATATCTATAAGCTCTTATATACAAGTTCTGGAGGTGAAGACAGCTCTTCGACAACTGGAGAACATCAACTTGCATGAACTGCCTGGACTCTTGAATTTGGTCACGTAGCAGTGAATTTATACAAGAATGGTTCCAAAATGGCTTAATTTTGCTGTCTTCTTGCTCAACCTCGAAGCCCTTAGTGCAGTGCATGACAAGAAGGGATCTTGAAAGGACAAGCATGATCTCCAGGCAGGAATGGTCAAATTAACCACGAGTCATGCCCAGAAACACTTTCTGCCATCTGCTCATTCACAGTGTCAGGCAAACGCTCTCGGGTCCTCCCACCCCCAATTACTTGGTAATTGAACAGAACAAGTGGGTGATTGCAAGAAGGAATTATGAGGAAATTATGAGGAAGTTATCATGGGATTGCTGTATCGTTGTGCTCAGAACTATTGTTATTAGTTAACTCTGTCCACCTGGCCCAAACCTCATGATTTCAAGCCAGGCCTTGCTTCTGCTGGGGCCCAACACTAATGTCCCCATCTGGAGTTCCTGAGAAATTCCAGGGTGGAGATAGAAGGACAAGGTGAAAGACGCAGCTGAACTGTATCTCCCAACACTGGTCAATGGCCATTTCCTTGCCTTAGCAGCAAGCTCTGTGCAAATTTATAATAAATATGGAGTAACCAAGGCTGGAGAGATATTAATAGGGAGAAATGCCCACCAAGTTGATAGACTTTATGGAAAATGAGAGCCTGTGGTTTTCTGCCCAAGCATGTGTCAGTGAAACTACCCCTCTGTTGTTTATTCTGCATTCAGTGATGTTCTTCCAATGCTGCCATCCATGCTGTAGCCTTGCTCCTCTCTTGTTGACAACAGAAAGCAAATCTCCTTATTTACACCACATCTACGGGAATCATCTTCCTGAGAAAATGCAAGAATTTTTAGGCACAGACCAAATCACCATAACAGGTTCTGGCTGCCGCAGGCAAGGCAATGAACTAGACTTAGTCCAAGGATCAGTGGCTGTAGAAGACCTGAGTGGCTTCAGGGCCTTTGTGGTCGAGCTTATCCAGTTTATCTAAGAGATTAGTCTTATCAAACAATCAGAGAGATTAGGATATTTCTGACATTACCCACCAGTTTAGGTGCATAACTTAAGACAGGTAAATCCTGATTTTGTACTTCATTAGACATTCAGAGCTTCCCCTGGAAGTTAATTGGACTGTAGGGTTTGGACTTCCTCATAACGGGACTTGGGATGCCACAATTATTGAGCACTTTTGAAAACGAAACTTAAATGACCTTAAACTCTTTTGGACCATCTGAAGGGAATTCCAGCATAGAATGAGAATTACTTGTTTCATTTTCCCTTGTAGTTATGAATGTAGCATTGAGTAAAATGCTTCTAAGAGGAATCCAAAGATTGCACTGCCAAGGTCTAGTGGTGAAAGACAGCTGGAAAGGCTTTCAGTAAGGGTGGGATAGGCAACTCAAACCACTCTGTGGACTGGGAGAGAGTGGAAATGGCAGATGGGTTCCTCCTCATTCAAGACATTTGTGTCTTTACAAAACATAGCTGAGATCTAGTCTCACAGATCTCCCCAGTGCCCCAAAATAATGATGGAGCTTAACACATTTTCAGGGAAAGAAAGTATATATAGAGAGTGATCCTTTAGAGACTGGAGATTGAAATTCAAGGCAGTGCAATTAGGTTTTTAGTGTTTCACTGTTTCCAGCCCCTGGGTGTTTAATAGACTTGGTGGTCGCTTACCCATCATGTTTGTTATTTACTGTGTATTGAATTTAGCAGGTCCTGCTCAGGCTGCTTGTGTTGGTGCAATTTTTAGTATTTAGACCAGAAAAGCCAGGTTGGCAAAAGGGTTGAGGGTGGGTTTTACCTTCAGAGAAGAGGCAAATTTTATTTACCTCCAAGTCAGACTAAGGGAAGTATGTTCCAGATTCAGTCCTTCCATGGTGTGTAGTACAAAAATATCATCCAGTTCCTCTCGTAAAGCAGAGACCCAAGACATTTGTCCAGTCTCTGACCCTGTCTGCTCTTGTCCACTGTAGATTTTATGGCACTTGGTATTTTGTGTTGAAAACCTTGGGCTGTTGCTTGTGGTGTGAGGGCTGGAGTTTCCCAGTGCTCTTCTGAAACGAGCATCTTCTATGAGTCGCCTGCAATGGCAATGGCCCAACTTGCTAGCCATCTTTCTTACGTTCCTCTTAATGTTTCTACCTCTGCTGTTCTCCCATATCCAAATTCACTGAAAAAGAGTGCTGTGCTCTGAAGTGGTGCTGGGACTGCTTTCTCCTGCTGACCATGTTTTTTGTATTTACAGGTTCCATGTATGATGGTTTAGCTGATGGTTATGGCTACGGGACATCCCGGGGCAGCTATTATGCCAAAACCCAAACAGGAAACAGCAGCTGGGGATATCCGGTAAGATGCTCTTTTATCCAGGAACTCTGGCATACTCTTGGGGTGTCCTGTGCAGAAGCACCCTCCAAGAGGAACAGTCATGTAGCAAAGTCAGAGCCCTTCAGAAACTTGCTCAAGAGTTTGTGCATGGCTGTGGCTATTTTTTAGAAGTAGTTCAATGTGATGGGAGAGCATGAGCAAGGGCCCCATATCTATGTTGTATGTGCTTCGGGGTTTTAGTCTTTTAAGTTTGGTTTTTTGGATTGATTCCACACAGCACAAGAGGTTGAAGCTGTCTGAAGGATCTGTCATGGGGTCTGACTCCTACAATTCAGTTCCAGTTTGGAACCCATCCGGAACGTACCCAAACTTCTCTGTGAACAACATTAGTGTGGTTGAGTGGTGATGCTCAGGGGATTTGCATTACAACTGTGTAGCTATTCCCAATCTCAGTGCTAATGCAGAGCCTTTTCAGATATTCTCTGTGCTTGGAAAAGAGGTGGTCCACTTCTCTCATAGTGATTTCCAATGAAAATATTACAGGTTGTTAGAAAAAGCACAGGTGAGATAATCCTTGTCTTTGTGCAACCTGAATTTACATATCCCACACAGGTCCTGGTCTTGTCTCTGGTGACAGACTGTTGGTCTGGGAATCACTGGGAATCAGTTCAACCCACTCCATCATCTACTGTAGGATTGGAAAACTTGTGCTCGTGTTGCCCCCTCCACCTTTGACCTGTATTCTGTTCTTTCTTGGTTTTCATCAGCTATAAAGTAGAAAGGAGCAAGTCAGAGATCTGGGATTTGAATATGGGGAAAAGAAAGGGCTCCTTTCAACAGCTCCAGGACTGCAAAGCATCTCTCTGTCAACCATCACAGGGCTGAACCAAGAAAGGGGCTTATGTTGGCTTCAAGCACACAGACACAGTGGAAGATTCTTCTGGTAGTGGCCCCATCCTCTGCTGGTTCATAGCATCAGCATTCCACAGCTTCAGAAAGACTTCTCTGTTGTCTTTCATAATGGCCTTGGTGTAGCCTGCTTGCTACAAGGCAGTGATGTCACTTCCTGGGTTTGCATCACTGGGTTTGCTGCCAACTGCATGGTCAGTAGGAAGGACAGGGACCACGAGCATGTCTATGAAATTTTTATTTACAGACTGTCTGTTGACTTGTTTCAATGTTCTTCTGACCTGGTTAAATCCCAGACAGTGGTGCTTTTTCCTGGTCTAATACAGAAAGGGTGACTCTGATGGGTCAGAGCAGAGGTCCATCCAGCCAAGTGTCCTGGCTCCACCACTAAGACAGTGAAGGGCCCTTACAGAAGGTTCTAAGCATGGTAAGCAGGCACTGATGCATCCCAAAGTATTTTTGTGTTCATCAGAAATGTGCAACTGAGGGACCTCCTGAGCCAGAGGTGGAGTCTCTTGAACATCATAAGGCAAAAGACTGTCACGTTTTGTTTTGATGATATATTGTTGTTTGTCATGATTCCTGATGGGAGTTTGTTACACTTTGTCTAAGCAAAACTGCTCTGTTCCAGCCATTCTAGTAGTTTCTAGATGAGTTTTTTGGTGAAAGAGAGAGGAACCAGTTCTGCAGTTGTCCTTCCAGCTCATACTCATGCTAGCAAGTGTTGCCAGTGCAAGGATTATTGTTTAATTTTGTTCACTCCTGATCTTCCTCCCAATTATTACAGCAGCTGGAAAATGGTAGTTAGTTAGAAATGCCACTGGCTGCTGGGGATTTCATCAGCAGTGATGGTAAACAGCTTACAAGATTACTACAAAGATCTGCGCCTCTGTTAGACCATAAAGTATCTTGGACATAACAGTTCAGCAAATTCTGGTTCACCATGAATTTATGAATCTCATGGAACTTCTCTGAAGGCCTCTTCTGCATTTACTGACGAGGGAAGTTCTTTCTCCAGATCTAAGTGTCTTACAATCTTTTCATTTTAGAAATTTTGGGTAAAGGCCTTCAGGCCCTGGGCTACTTCAGAAAAAGGGACTGGGAGTTGTGTCAAAGTTGTCTTACCTAACTGTGTCTATCTGAAAATCAACTATTTGGTCTTAACAAGTCGTCTAGACTCCTCCCATAGCCAACAAAGAGAGAGGTACGAGGAGATGATTCATCTCATCTTCTCTATCTTGGAGATCTGTCAGGTCAGGATGAATCAGCCCCTCTGGATGCCTACCTCCTTCCACCAAACTGGACTGGAGCAGTCACCTAGCAGGTAGATGACTGTAGTTAGGGGTGATGAGTCCCAGGTGCCATAACCTCAAGCCTAAATCTGCTTAACAAGCTTAACAGACAGCACACTCACCGACCACACTGAGGAACCTCCTCCATTTAGCTACTTCCAGAAAAATTCTAAAGGTTTACACACATCCACGACCAGCCTGCAGCTTGGGTTAACTTTAACTTCTGCCTAAGGACCTATTTGAAGTCTGCACAGGCTCTAGGCATTCTAATAAAAATTTTATTTGTAATTCCTGGGTAACAAGACATGAAAACAAGGATAAGGCAAATCTATTTTTAAAGACAAAATTGCTGGACTTCTTTCCGGCTGGAGCTGGTGCTGGGAATGTTTCGGAGAAGTTGCCAAGTCCTTTGAGATGCACAGGCAAATTCAGTTACTTCAGGGAAATGACCCAGTATAGTATTCAGGAAAAATTACCTACTCTTAATCCTTTCAGAGTTAAAAAAGGTGTAACAGGAAATCCATGTCCATGTTACTGCTCCACAGCACCTGCAACTTAGACACTGCTCTTAGGTTGCCTTGATCCAAGGCATTGCCTTAGATGGTGACTCTGAGTGACAGGGTGGATCCTATCTCACCCACAGCTCTTAAAAACTACTATTCCTGGCTTCCTCCTCTTGTCTTGTTTTGTGTTGTCTTGGAAATCTCAAGATTTTTGCTTCTGAGTTTTCTTCCCTACCTTATGATACTGGTGTTCAGATATTAAAGCAAAAGAAATGACAGACCTGGAGGAAGAGATCAGTCAACACTTGTGACCAAAATCTTTTATTTACCCATTATTAAAAGCTATTTTCTGTTTATTCCGCCTGTGGAGTGCCTTGTTTGTAGCATCACTGTGGCTAACATTGCATTGAGTACCCACTGGTTACCAGTGTAGGGTATGCTGAAACACTGAAATCAGTGGACCCCGCCAGAACCGAGCACTCCGAGGGCAGCAGGTTTGCACTTGGCTGCAGCGTTTCCTTGACTCAGGTCAGGGACTGTCTTGGCTTCCAGCGATGGTCCCATTTGCAGAGTGACCACAGTGGGGTGCAGAAATGGGGGTGTTAGTGGCTGCAAGCCTCTCTGTGTTGGGTGATCTTTCAGTCCAGGTGCTGTTGATTCCAGGAAACCCTTAGAGACATTTGTCAACCCTACTGACAATGTGAGTTGTGAGTGGCCACCAGTTCCTGAAGCCATCTGGCCACAGGAGCTGGCTGTGCAGTGTCCTGAAGTAAGGCTTGAGCAGAGCCTGAGGTCACACTGGAGGTACAGTTTACACACAGTGGCCACACAATGGCCACAATTTACAGACAAACCTGAGGGAGGTTTAAATAAGCAAAACTGGCACCTAGAGCAGTGCAGTCATGGCAGGAGAAGACCCAGTGGGAACTACACTCGTGACTCTGACACCTCAGTACCACTCCAAAACAAGATCTGTTCAGCACTGGGCTCAAAGCTCACAGTCTGGTGGCTGCAGCTTTGGAGATGCACTGCCATATCCCAAGGGAACAACCAAGGGAAGGTGGTAGTATGTGGAGCCAGGATCCATGCCTAATGATGCAAAGACCTTCTGAGGCTTAATTTCCACCTTGCTCTTGCCTGTGTCTACTAGGTTGGCAGCTCTATCCCTGACAGAGAGCTGGGGGGGTTCAAGGTCCCTTTTCTTTTTTAGGCATTATCTGCCAAGTTGATGCAGTATCAGGACAAGAAGCAGAAGCACAACCAGCCTCCCTGTGCTGATGCTCCCACAAGAGGGAAATACAGCAGCATGATGTGGGTGTAAGTCCCAGCACGCTCCCCCGAACAGTGACCCAGATGAGGGGCAAACAAGTCCCTGGTGTGCTGGGTAGGGCAGGAGGCACATCTTGGACATGCTCTGCCTCCAATTGGGTGAGCAGATCTTCATCCCACAGAGCTGACCTGGGGCTCGCAGTGAGCGATGTTTCTGAGAGCAGCTCTGCTCCCAGACCAGGGAATATTTGGCAGGTCTGGTGCTGCTCTGAGTTAACTGAGTTGGATTGTGGCACGTAACAGCTGGGACCAGTGCTCACCACTGCTTTCTTCAGACACCACTGCTGGCCTCTCAAGCTCTGTGCTGCCCTAGCCCACACATCCTGGTTTCTGTAGCAATTATGTCCATTATGGCACTAGTGAAAAACATACACTTTGGTGAGCCTCTGTATGCAGAATGATGAACAGATGTCCTCTGTGGGAGAAAGTTGCAGAGCTTTCTCTCCCCATTGTGTTCTCCATGAGATGGGAACACTCCCTGCTCTCCCTGGATGGCTTTGCCTCCGTGGACAAAAACCCCTCATGGTCAGTGGGAGCTTTGTTCCATAATGATTTCAGGACAAAATTTGTCGCTTGCTGGAATGGCACGTTCAAGTTCAAAGGAATTCCCCAAAATTCCTTTTTTGGTGGTTTGGGCACTCTTATCAAAGAAAAAGATCTGTAGCTGTTGCACACCGTTGCTCAGTCAGACCCTGTGAGGTTTTGCAAGAGGCTTTTCATTTTGCAGCAGCGAGTTGGGCAGCTCCTTCCCTGTCCAGCACGAAGTGAACCGTCGAGCCCCAAATCTCAGTTGAGTAAAGAACCAGCCGAAAAAGCGTATGGGAAGGCAGCACCTGGGAGAGGTGGGAAAGAGCATTTCAGAAACAGATAAACAATGTGTTTGCTGGTTTTGCAATCTCCCCCCCCTGCGATGGAGCGTGCAGCAGGCGGCAGCGAAGGCATTTCGCAAGTGGCATGAGGAGTTTTCCCCACCCATCACTCAGGGTGGGACGCTGTCATGTTGCAGTGCCTGTGCTTTGCCCTCCAGCCTGGGAGAAACCTGCTCCTGACGTGTTTATACAGAGCCCTTTACTTCTCTCTGTCTGCTGCTCTAGAAACAAACAAATTGCAAGGGAAAAAAAAAAAACGAGAGCCCGGTAATGAACTGATCGCGTCCTTAGATGCAGAAGTCAGAAACACCCAGTTATCTGGGAGGGCCTCTGAGGTGGAGAGACAGCACCAAGATCCGAGAGCGATTCCGGGGGCTGATGCTCCGTGCTCCTGCTGCTCCGGAAAGTGGGAGGAGGAAGGGGACTTTCCCTGCTACACAAGAGGGTTTATGGAAGAAACAGAAAAGGGCTCATGATCAATGACTGGGATAATGCCTTTTGACTTTCTCTCTAGTACCAGTTTTATTCCAGGTGAAATAAGAGGTTAAAGATATTTCCTTCTTGTGGGAAAGAAATTTTCCCATCTTGTGCAACTGTCGAATATTCCAACTGACGTTCCCCAAACGATCCCGTGTTGCAGGCTGAGAACTGGTGACCCACAAACCCTTATTATGTTAAAAGCAGGTCTTTGCTGCTGCCAGTGAAGGAAAGCTCTTATTCCTTGGGCTTGATAAGAGCATCCGCACGCTATCAGTGCTCATCTTCTGCCTTTCCTCCCCGTGCCTCCCCTCCTTGTTTTAATATGAATGAATGGCTCCCAAGGCTTGGCCTCAAACATACAGGCTCATTTCACAGGAGGGAGGAGAAGTTCAGGCTAAAATTCAGGATCTCAGCATTGCCTGGCTGCACGTGAGCATCCTCCCAAATCCTCTGTATGCAGGGGACTACCAGAGGGTGATGGTGTCTGGCAGGAAGAAGACACCTACCAAACTGCCCCAACCTCTCAGGCTCCGTGGGGAGAAGTCTTGGTGACAACCTGTGCCTTTCTAAAATGGTTTTCAGGTCTTGTTGTGCAGAGGGAATCACTGCTTTCTGTCCCCATCCTGCTTTGAGGGACTTCCTTGCCTTTTCTAGCATTTCCCCCCCCTCCTAAAGGGAGGGGGTGTGGACCTGGCCCACCTCCCCCACCAAACACCCACAGGCAGAGGGCCGAGGCAATTCAGGGTGTTAGGAAATCTGGGCGGTTTATGAGGTTTGAAGGCGAGAGATTGATTATTTCCTTTCACTAATGCTATTCTGCACAGGGCCAGATCACTCTGCACATGTAATGGCATCAGCAAAAGTTACAAGATTGTTGTCAGGTGGCTCTTTAAACCACAGACAATGTAATAGCATCACCTTCACCTTCAGAGATGTCATCTCTTCTCCAGACAGCAGAGTGCCCCGCTTCTGCCTTGCTGTGCCTCCTGTCTCTCTGATAGCTGCACCCAGTGAAGAAATCATGACGTGGGGAACACCCATTCCCTTGGCCAGGTTTGCTCCAGTGTCAGAAGTGGAGGTCTCTGCCTTAGCTTGGTGAACTGGGGACATGGGTTTTCATCTGGGAAAGCAGCTCTTGAGGCTCTTTGCCAAGATCAAGAAGCCATCAGGTCAGCTAAATCTGTGTGAGGGTTTATAGAGACTATTAGGTGAGCAGGTCTGAAATCCGCTGGAGCCGGCAGGAGACTCCTCATCGATTTAGAGGCTTTGGATCAGGCTCCTGCTGTGAAGAGGAATTCTAAGATACCAATTAGGTCTGTGCCACTTGAAAGGGATTAAAATGCGCTCAGCCAAGCATCTGGTAGAATCAGCAATAAAAGTCATGCATTGACTTTGGTAATGAGCTTCACATCACACGGGAACTATTTTCCCATGAGTTTGCAAAAGGCTTCCCCGCCCTGCCAGGGCCTGCACTGACTTGCTGCACAGGGCTCCCTGTGTTGCAGAAAGGTGTCTTTCCAAAGAGGCGGTTGCTTTGCTTCACCCATCTCCAGGCTGGCAAGAAAGAAGACAATGCTCGTTGCCACTATAAAACACAGCAGGAAATAAAGAATTGATAATTTCATACCTCTAAACACAGACACAGGCACACCTTCCCTCACCTGTTCTGCTGGTGCAGAGCCTGTGTGAGTACATGGGAGAGCAAACAATGGCTTTAGATAAATAACCAGGTACCCCTTCCATGGTTAGTTCGGTTGATTTTGGCAAATGCCATGGGGCTCCACGGCTTTGCCAAGCTTCTGACAGCCCTACAAACCAATCCCGGTTTACACTGACTCATAAAGAATAACGACAGGGATCACATCTAAGAAGCTGCTGCTCCATCCTCCAGCAACTGCTGCCAGCGGCAAGCCCTGGGAGTGGGTTCTCCTCTCCATGGAGCAGCAAAGTCCATCCTGCACCTCCTACCACAGCCCTGTCCCATCCCTCACTGTCCCAAGGCATTCTGAACACAGGAAGATGAAGAAAAGTCAGCCTTGGAAGGACATACTTATCCACAGTGGGGTAGACCATGACTTCATGAATGGGGAGACCTTCTTGCTCTCTACAGCAAGGAGGGTGTAGCCAGGTGGGGGTCGGCTTCTTCTCCCAAGGAACAGGCAATAGGACAAGAGAAAAGGGAATCAAGTTGCACCAGGGTAGGTTTAGGATGGATATTGGGAAAAAATTCTTCACCAACAGGGTTATCAAACACTGGAAGAGGACACTGCCCAGGGACGTGGAGGAGTCACCATCTCTGGAGGCATTTAACAGTAGACATGGTGATGAGCGACATGCGTTAGTGGTGGTTTTGGCAGTGTTGGATTAATGGTTGGACTCGATGACCTTAAAGGTCCCTTCCAACCGAAAGGCTTCTATGATTCTGTGAAAGGTCACTTTGCCATTGCTCTGTATGCTGCATCCAAAGCAAATACAGGACGGAGAGATCCCCTGTGCGTGTCCATCCTGGGAACCTCAGTGGGCTTGCCAGGGGAGACCCCCAGACTCATCTGACTTACCCATGTGCCTTGTCCTTGCTCTTCTTACCACATGCTAATTCTTCTTCCAGATCCCTGGGAGCTCTGCAGCACACACCAAACCTGTTACCTGCTGAGCTGCAGCACTGACAGGCTTTTATCTCTGTCCTCTGGAGTAAACGCAAAGAGAATTTGCTCCCCTTTTCTCCCCTTCCAGCAATTCACCTGTTTGGATGCAAACCTGCAGAAAGCATGAAAACTACTCCGGGGTGGGGTACAAATGCTAGAGCAACCTGGGCAGGGGTGCAGCTGGACTAAAGGGTTTCTTCCTGCCCATCTGACATTCCTGCTTTATAACCCTTGCTAAAAGTTTTCAGCCGCTACCTGTGCAACAGAGAGGATTCGCTGCATTCCTGAAGATCACTTTGTTAATGGAAATATTTGGCTTAATTAACTAACATAATGAAAATTCTGCAGAGTGTTGGAGACAGGAATAATGCCGAGTGTGCCCAGGGCTGGGATGCAGTCAGGGCAGAGCAACGGGACTCGGGGTGAGCCTGCAGAGGGTACCAATTTCCCTGTGATTTGGTGTTTCTAGGTTAGGAAAAATGGAGTCTTTTTTTCAGTGACATGAACTATTGCACCAGGCACAGGCCTTTGACACCTCGTGTCTTGAAGATCCATGGAAATAATAAGGTGCCAACACTGACTTTCCTCTTCCAGCACAAGGGATCCTTGGGTGCCTTTTGCAGAAAGAGACATCCAAAGCAAAGAGACTTAGAGTTAGTTGAGAAGAAAATCCCTGGCCCAACAAGAGACTGTGGATAAGCTTTCTCGAGATAAACCAAAGTGGGAGGAAGCAGGCAGTTTTATTCTTTTGTTCTTTTTATGCCTGGGTGCTGTATGTCTTGAACATCTGCATGCCAACCTGCTGAGGGGGATGCAGTGGGAAAACTCAGTATCATGAGGCAAACAGCACTAAAATAGCTTTTTTTTATTTTCCTTTCTGGAGCACGTAGCTTAGTGACTCATCTCTCACTTGAGTACAACCCTCCAGGATTCCAGGTGCCAGCATTGACATTCGGAAGGTTTAATATTGCAAAAGAATATTGGATTCAATCCCGGTGCACTTGGGACAAATCTGGAGGACTTTTGGTGAAGGGGTGAGGATATCCTGAACTGACAGCAGGCCAGCTTAACCATGTTTCCATTTGATTAATTGCAGTTGGTTTTCTTACTGTCTTTTATACTCTCTCTCTTTTTTTTTGTTCTTCCTAGTTTAGTCATCTCAATTCTTACTACATATCCCCATTGTTCTCAGATTTGAGCTGATATTACACACCTTGTAACTCATAAGCAGATATGCATTGCCTCCACTTGTTTCTTGGCATAGTGAGATTCAAGAATGCCCTTCTTACTGATTTTCACTCCCTTTACTCATTTCCTAAGGAACTGATAGAAGGAAGGGGAGCAAAATAGCATATGGAAATTAAAAATAAACATAGGCAGTGCTGGAAGGTCAGAATGGGGCATCGTTCTATGCGATGGCAAGAGATGTGATGTGAGCTCTGCTAATTTTGGGTTGAATTTGACCCATGTGTTGGAGATAAGGCATTATTCTATGTCGGGGTCATGTTTGAGCTTTCAATTCTGCTTCATTCAAGCTCCTGGATGCCATATCCTGATCATGAAGTGTCCCCAGATTTGACATTTGTCCCTCACATTTGTAAGGGCTGCAGATGGGCTAATCTCCTGTAAATTCGGGGCCACAAAATTACTTAAGAGGCATTTGGTAGCTGTGGCACCTATGCAGGAGTGGGCTTGGGAATGTCGATCTGTAGCCCAACCCTTTCCTAATTTTTTTGTCCCCTGTTTTCCCATTGACCAGCTGTACAACGGGACCCTGAAGCGGGATGTGGAGAATCGGCGCTACAGTTCGTACAGCCAGATGGAGGGCTGGGGCAGCAAGCACTACAGCAAGGCTGTCTGCAGCCCCGCCAGGGCCGGCAGTGACTACTGCTTTGTGCAGAACATCAAGAGCAGCCGGAGCGAGCCCGACCTCTACTGCGAACCACCCCGGGGCACACTGAGGAAGAGTCAGGTGGGGGGCCGGGCAGAGCACAAGACGACCCTGAACCGCCAGAGCATCTACAGCAGCTGCAGCACCCAGCAAGGAACTTCCAGGACAAGTAAAAAAATGCCAGCACGGGCCCTCTCCTGCCCCTCGAGCAACAAGCCTGACGTGGTCTATGCCCAGCCCATGATGAGCTGCAAACAGGACGTGGTTTATGGACAGACTCAGTCCGGCTCCAAGTAAGTCTGCTGCAGCGGGATGAACCTGAATAAATGTAGACATCTGCTGTGGAGGTCTGTCCATCAGAGACAGTCACCTGAGCTGCTCTGTAGCCACTGGAGAGCTGCTCACCAGCACACACCGCACTTAATCACATCCTGCAGTAGAGTCTAAAGTGGGTCAGATGAGTCACACTCTTAAAGGGCTTATTTCCTTTCATGGGCTGTGGAGGGAAACCAACAGGACTGGCTCAGTGTACGTATCTCTGCTGTAGCTGTGTGATGTTGGGCAAGGTGATCCCCCAGACGTTGTGGTGGTACAAGCCAACAGCTCCTCTGTGAGATGAAGGTGGGGAGATGAAGAGCAGAAAGCCCTGTGCGGAAAGTGTGCAGTTTGGGTGGCTCTCCTGGCTGTTACACTGGTCTGATTTGGCAGAAAACAGGCCTAAAAAATCAACTAACTTTCAAGGAGTTGGCCCCTGAGAGTCTGACTCAGAGCAGACCTGAGAACCTAGTGAGAGATTGCAGTTACTCCTCTGTCTTTGCACCCAGCCTTTGCTTCATTCACCCAAAAGGTCTGCTTTGGGTTCCAGAAAAAAATGAGTCAGAATTTGAGACAAATAGCCAAACTGGAAGAATTTGCCTAGCCAGGAGTGAAGAAGGAACGGAAGCTGTTCAATTCCTTCTTGTGTAGAGCATCGAGTCCCACTGTGGTTAGGAATTATGCAAAGGTGGAGGGTGGTCCTTCAGGCCTCAGCTAGCACCAGGTCCCTTCTTGTAACAGCAACAGGTCATGTAAAACAGTGAGCTCAGACACTACAAAGCTGCTACAGCCATGCAGTGCAGCAGAGCTCTCACCGAAAAAAAACTCATGAGGTTTTGATAGCCTTACAGTGATGAGGGTTTGAAGCTGCCCTGATGCTGATGGTTCCACTGCCCCTGGGTCTGGAGCACCAACCATAATCTGCCATAGCCCAGGAAAAGATTTGTTCTGTACAAGCCATATTCTTGGAAGACTAAGGTTTGCATGTTTCGAACTGGAAAAGATTGCAGTTCGAGGTTGCAATGTTTTATTGGGCTGGAGAAGGAGTGTTTGCATCTTCCACAAACATTCCAGGGACTACTGCACTATGGTCGCTGCATCACTGTCACAGGGGGCCTTATCTGCACCAGCCCAGAAGTTACCACAACTCCCAGACAGACGTGGCAGCTCCTTGCATAAACCCTAGAAGTTCCTGAGCTCATTCCTGGAGGTTCCAGGTCCAAAAGAGAATTTTTATTTGCAGCACAATTGTGAGGCTAATTCACAGGGCTCATGGCCTTTGTTGTAACTCACACCAAAGGCCTGAGACTGTTGAGCCATTGGTGTGATATAGATGTTGAGAAAATCAGTCAGCAGTGCGAGCCAAATCCTGCCCTTTTTCACAGCTGAATGTTGAAGCCTCTCTCATTTTGTATTGAGTAGGAGAAATACATCCCAGAGTGTGTATGGCAAGAAACGTCACCTGCATCTTGTCATGAAACCATAGCTTCCCATCTGCCCAGTTACTTCATGTTTAAGACATGGGAAATTAGCCCTGGCCAACCCAGAACACGGGTGGCATTGGGAGTGTTGTAATTCCTCTGGAACAGGAAAGAGAGACGTCACACAAACTGGAAGCAACTTGTTCTAGGGAATTTCTGACTAAAGACCACAAAAGTGTAGTGAGAGGGATGGCAGAATGCTTACACATAGGGCTGCAGCTGTCTTCTGCCAAGAAAAAGTATTGATTTTGAGACATTAGTCCCAGGCTCTTTCAAAGCCAGCCCTGCTCTGCACTGCACAGCGGTCACAGGTGTGGATTTGGCCATTTCCTTGGAAAGGACACTTGAAGAATAATGGCATTTTCTGAAGAGAACTGCTGCTGTGAGAGGAACACTCTCCAGCGCTGGATGCCCTTTGGTTAAGGAGTGGCTCCGTTTATACACTTCTCCTGTCTCGGGGCATGGCTCATCTGGCAGAACTGGTTCTGATGTGGAAACGTTGGGCTGCAAGTCATAGGCTCAGCTGGGGCTGTGTCCCCCGAGTAAATCTGATTTGGCTGGGGCACACCCCCCTGCTCTGCCTGAAACTGACTGCGGAGCTGGGTTAGTTGGGAGGGCAGCCTGTACTAAGATTATTATTATTTTTTAAAATAATCATTTATTTGGAAGGCCACTAGCCCTTATAAAGCATCAGGTCTTAGCCACTTGGTTAGCCTTGGTCTGTGGTGTGCATTTGTTGGGAAGGGGCCTTCAGAGATGGGTTAGAACCATATCAGGGCTCTCTTTTCTGTGTAGGACGGTTTCTGGCTGGAGGATTCTGCACTTGGAGGGCTCGACCTGCATTTGGGCAGTCTGATCTTCAAGCAGGGAGAGGTTTGCTTTTAGGCATCCCATTATTAACCTCCCCATGCAGAAAAAGGGCTTAGCTGTGTAACTGCTGCTGCAGTTCTCCGTCTGGGGCTCTGTTCTTATTCTAGTAGCTCTAATTTTGTGTTGAGTTTTCATGCTGCATATCTGTGTAGGTGGATATCTACCTGCAGGTTAGCAAACCATCTCTGTGAGCAAGGGAAGGGCTAGATAGTTTCCATGCTGTCAGAAGTGACCCAGTGGGGTGATTTCTATGGCTGCGAGAGGGATTACAGTGGGGCCTGTGATGCACAGGGTCTGTCTGTGGTACAAACCTGCTCTGTGGCCAGTCTCAGCCTTGGTTCAAGAGTGGTGCTTCTCAGGTGTCCTATGCTACAACCCCTATCTCCTTGGACAGTGTGAAATGAAAAAGGAGTTATGGACGTTCTCAGGTAGGGTGGCGTGTAGATATCAAAATACTGAGTGGGCAAGAACTGTCAAACTACCTGTACTCAAAAGTCCCTCTGCATTTGGTCCCAAGGTTATTTAATTTCTGGAACTATTCTTGATTGTGTGATTGCCTCTATTTATCAAACTGTCTTTGGACGTGTAAGACCTGGAAGAGCTATCTCTTTGATAACTATATCTCAGAAGAGTCCTTCCTGTTACAGAAGCTGCTGCAGTTGCTGCTGCATCTTTCCTCCAGCTACCTGAACAGTAGATTAACACCTAAATGTTTTTAGGGAAAAAAACATTCTGTGATTCTATGATAAACTAAACCGTGATGTTGGGTTTTACTCACCCCTTGGTATTGTGTCTGGTGATGAAATCTGACTTTTGTGCTGTTTTTTCAGATCAGGAGTACTGATCAGTGCTTAAACAATACTGGGTTGCTCTGAGAAACCTCCTCCTGAAGTATGTTCTCTTCCACCACCCCTGTCGTTATGATCCTGCCTCATTGAGAAGAGCCAGATCTTCTGATGCCCCTTCCAGATATTCTTCTCTATAAGCACTCAAGGGCTTAAGCCTTTGCAAGCATTATGTCATATCTGGAAGAATATTTCCAACCTCAGTATATCTGTCCTGGGCTCAGAATTTCATGGGTTATTCTGGTGGCTCCTGACCAAAGGCAATTCTCAATAAGCAGCGCTCACACTTTCCTACAAAACGTCTCTCTGGAGGGCGTCATTCGGTCTGACAGAGCTGGAAGCAGTCTCATTGTTGTCCAGGGCTCCCTCTTCTCCCAGGAAACCTCTTTTTTGGGCTCTCATGATGTCCCATAGATCTGCAGCCTTTCATCTTGGAAAATGGCAGCAACAGTGGTTTCAACATCTGGTGCAGACGATGCGTATTTGCTGGCTTTTAACCATTTCTTTGATGGGTGGTACTTGCAACACGCTGCAAGTGGCAGTGTGTCATCTTCAGCCACCCAGCTTCTACCTAAATAACATGTTGCAATTCAGCCCAGTCAGGAAAAAGGTTTCTACATCCTCCTTGGTCATCAGGTAGCGATAATGAGAAGAAGCAATAAAGCATGAGATGTTTAATGCATCCTAGAAAACCTTGACTCCTTGTGCTCCTCCATCTGGAACCTGAGGCACAGGAAAACTGTGGCCACCACCAGAACTGTAGTAGTTCTGCTTGCAGAGGTGATGCACTTCATGCTTCAGACACCTTGTGGACATGGGACTGACAGCCCAGGGCCAGGCTAGATTTTGACACATGGTGGTTGTGGCTCTGCAATACTCTGTGCAGGTCAACAGTTACATGCCTATCAATTCCCCAGGAGATGCCTGCATGAGAGCCAGGTGCCCCTTTGGCCCTTCCAGAGATGCAGTCAGTGGCCAACGGAGCTAAAATGTGAGGTAGGGCAGTGAGTTGCCCCCCGACAAAGTCAGAGCCTCTCAGTTGACTTCAGGGGAAACCCAGGTGTCTGAGCTGGAGACATTGCTGAGAGGCCAGACTAATCTCACCCCTCGTGAAGGATTCAGGGTATTCTCATTTGTGAAGATGAGAGGTGAGCTGGGGTGTCTGCAGACGTTCCCCGGCTTAAGGGTTGCTGATAGAGATCAGGAGCCATTAATGGACACCTACAATATGAGTTGTCTCCCATAATACCACCTGCACCTTTCGCCTCATTTTAAGACGAGGATGTGTTTCCCTTTGGTGTTCTCTGCATATGGGAGAAAGAGGCTGAAACACCTGATTAGGGATCCTGTGAATGCAGTGACTCTCAAGACACCTGGAAATATGTAATATCTTGGTGCTACTCTGTTAAAGGCCTTGAATACCCTGGGTGGCAGCTAGAGAGGAGAATGAAAAGGCTGGGGCAACACTTTGGATTTTCCATATGGTTGTATTTGTCTACAGTGATGCTGATTTAGCCCCAGACAAACTGAAGTAGCCTCTGTGAGCTGTGGCTAAAGCTCAGGGACAGTAAGCATGTGTCCTGTAACCACTCATTCCTAGCCAGGAGCTCAGTCTCTCTGGAAATACTATAAACAGTGAAAACATAAACAGTAGTATTGGAAGAGACAGAAAAGGTACTGAGGGTGTTTTCTGATAGATCTCCTCTCTTTGGGGATAAAGGTGATCATAATTCACCAGGGCTGTGCCACACAACGAGAGCAGAACCTAGTACCAAGTACCATGATATGCACCTTCATTGTGTTCAAGGCCAGGTTGGACAGGGCTTTGAGCCACCTGGTCTGGTGGGAGGTGTCTCTGCTCTGATGTTGGAACTCAATGACCTTTAAGGTCCCTTCCAACCTAAACCATTCTACGGTTCTATGATCTTAGCTTAAGAATTTTTGGGGATAATCTGCTTCTAAAAATGACCATTTCTCAGTACTGGCTCCTGGTGATGTGAATTTGTCTGCACTGTGTCTGCATCCAAAGTAATCGCTGTGGAGCTGCGGGTGATGCTGTCCTTGTGGGGTTCATCTCATTGCCCGTGGTAAGAATCCCCTCCTCTTTAGGTTAGTGTCAGTATGTGCCCACCTTTCCTGGTATTAACCCACCAAGCTCCAGCTGAGCTTTCAGTGGCATCAAAAACCTTGGTGCCATGTCCCAGAGGTGGACACAGCTGCTTGTGTGAAGCACAGATATTGAGTTTGCTCCAGTGTGGGCTGACTCTGGAAGGCTTGGATGTGCTAGACACTCTGTTTTGAGTGTCTTCACTCTGACTTTGTTAATGAGAAATGGAATTTGATAGAGCTTTCTGTCTTCCTCCTCTCCTGGGACTTGAAGCTCTCACAACCAGGACAGAGACTTAGGTCTGGTTAATGCAAACCAGTCTGCTAATACAAAGCAAAGAAAGGCATTACTATCAAATGAGGAATTTTGCCTTTCTGTGATACTGAGCCTCTTAAGTATTTGTTTTGTTTCCACACCTGAATCTGATCATCTAATTTGTCTCCCATTCAGTCATTTCTAAATGAGGTCTCTCCCTGTTCTGATTGCTTCTTGCTTGTGGAAGAGGAACAATCTT
The DNA here is from genome assembly GCA_013400555.1 of Jacana jacana. Taxonomy (NCBI): domain Eukaryota; kingdom Metazoa; phylum Chordata; class Aves; order Charadriiformes; family Jacanidae; genus Jacana; species Jacana jacana. Next base: position 693 of record VZTM01021985.1, on the reverse strand, counting down.
TGGAGCTCGTCCTAACCAGGCACACTGGCCTAGGTTGGAGATGNAAAAAAAAACAAATTATCATGACCATGTGTTGCATGGCCACTGACCTGGTGCTTTTATTAATATGCCTCACTCCCTGCCAGGCCAGCCCAGGTCTGTCTTCTCAAAGGACAGGTCTCCCTGGTGCTACTCACGCTGGATCCATCAGTGTCTCAGATCTCTGCTGTGTCTCAGGAGCATAAAAAGGCGAGAGAAAATCACAACCTGGACCCAAACCAAAGATTTCTGAGGTTCCATAATTTCTAGTTAAGCTTTGTCTTTCCAGTTTTGTGTTTCCATATTGCAAGTGTAATGGAAGTTTCTTGGAGCCAAGTTTTGATAGAGGTTCAAACTGATGCAAAATAACATGATGAAGTGATGCTTTATTATTTATTTAAAGTGGAATGGCATTCATCCAGCCTTAGACATCGAATGCTTAAGGTCCAGTCCCAGACTGTTGTCCATAATTTTTGTGTACCAACACAGGTAGAGGTATCTCCAGAGGGCAGATCTTCCTGTCTTGGGAAAAATTTCTAAGACACAAAGACATGTTGTTCTTTGGAAGCACCTATTTCTCTCCACTGACTACATGGGTGCTTGAATGAGTCATTTAAACTGGATGCAACTTTCTACCAGTGAAAGTAAGGGAGTGTCGTGGTTTCAGCCAAAATT
>VZTM01021982.1:0-28116 GCA_013400555.1 Jacana jacana | reverse complement strand
CCCGGTCCCCCTACTCTACGCAGACACAAACAGTGCACCTCCTTCTCCCATCTGCGCATGCGCGCCAGAGGGGAGCTGGGAGCGGTGTGCACCCCTTCCCGCCTCGTCGGGGGCGTACGCCCGCAAAACCAGCTAAACACTACCACTACCAAACCGCCTCTTTCACAGGGCAAAAGACCCGGGCGGGATACCCGGATGTAGGGACTAGGAGAGCTACAGCGGGGGAACACGGGTGAGTATGAGGCAGTAACAGGTATTACATCACCCTCTGCCCCGCCGTCGTCACCCCCGCCCCCTATCTGGGCCACACTGAGCGTGCGCGGGAGCTCGTGGACGGTCAGACGTCATCGATACTGCCCTTTTCCCAGAGGTGTGAAGCCTGCGCGAGCGGCTGTCCGTGCCGATATTGGGGTTCGCGTCCGTCGCTGTTTGCTTGAGGCTGCGTGAGGAAAGTTGAGGTCCTGTCGGAATTAGCTTCCTCTCTCAGAAGAAACGTCTTACGCTCTTCGGCGGAATCAGGGGCTGAGGAAAAGCCGCTCTGCTCTTGTCTCCTTCTCTGGGCCGTGCAGGGATATCCTCTCACCCGCCTAAAGCTTAGGCCTGCCGTCTTTTTCCGCTGAAAACACAACTACTGGCAAAATCAGCAGCGGATTGCCAGTAATGATGAACGCACAATGGGTTTAGTAATCCCATGATTTCTCAGCTCCCCTTTGATGAAAGCTGGCCGGCTGACAAAAGGGACGGAAGTATGTTCAGGGAGGGAGCTCACTCCGTTCCCCCCTCCTCCCTGTACCCCCCGCCCCGAGTCTGCAAGGAACGAGTGTAGAGGGCAAACCTCTGTTTTGTCTAATCGGAGGAGGTGCATGTGGGGCAGGAGGATGAAAGCGGAGTGGTGGGAGAAGGGTGACTCGGAGGGGGGGGCAGGGGGACGGTCCACGAGGCTAATTTCTGCAAGCTAGAGTTAAGTCACAGGCCTGAGGATTTTTGAAGGTGAAGTGGATGCGAGTAGTGCTTTTAAGGGGAGATTTAGCGATGTATAGTAGTTTTGAGGCTGTGAAGAAGGTATTGACTAGAGCGAGATACTTGAAGAGGGCTGGTGAAAGGTGAAGTGGGCACTTCACTAAAGCATCTGTAAGGTTGTCTGCTTTAGGTAGTTTCCACCCTTAACAGCCATATGTTAAGATATCCCTAAAATGAATGTTTGGAGAGTTTGCTGGTTATCATCCCCTAGCCATTGGAGATAACAGTCAGTGCAGCTTCAACCCGTGTGTGCCAACGACTGAAGGCAGTTAATTGAGGGGCTTTTGCACAGATAAGACCTACAAAACCAGCAAACCCTACCTGGAGATAGCTAAAAAAGCTGTAACAAATACAACAACACTTTATTGTTGGCAGACTTTCCTGCAATAGATAAACTGTTTCAGTGTGATTACAAAATTTCCATTGCTGACTCTGACTGAATGATTTGTTTGGAGCCGATCTCGCTACTCTATTCATTCTAATTGTGTTTGCTAGCATTATACTCAGTAGTGCTCAATGCTGTGTTAACTATCTCAGGCCTTTAAATTGTAGTTAAATGCAGCAAAATTTCTTACCGGAAACAAACTTTTACAGAGATTTAAATGTAATGTATTCTGAAAATTTGTTGCAGGGGAGCAGAATATATGTAGCATATTCCACAATGAAAGGGAGATTTTGGAAGGTCATGGAATAATTCCCATAATCTTCATAAATGCAATTTTTAATTTCCTCTTGGTGTCCAAAGACAATTAATAAAAAGGCAGTTTTGATGCAGTTCAGATTTTTAAAACTGCCTTATTTTTTTTTCTCCAAAAACTTCTGCAATATACAGTCAAGGCAGAGGTTGTGCAGAATAGTTCCCACAGGGATGTGCTATGCTTTTTCAACCTCTGCACTTAAACACAAATTTATTTTTTCACCCTCCTCGTCCACTTTAATAAATCTTTCTTAAGATTTTGATGTTAGGAACTGTGGATTTTATTTAGATTCTGTTTAGTGTTACCTGCAGCTGGCGTTTTGTGTGTATATTTTTTAAATACAAGTGAACAAAACCATGGGCCAGTTTTTTTTCTGATGCCCTAGTTTTAAACTGCAGGAACATACTGACAGCAGGGAGTTTGCCGCTGTCATTTTCTATTCATATGTATTTCTTGGAAAATCAGATGGATCAAATTAACACAGTATTTTCTTGAAGTGTAACTTTTATTTAGTTTGCTTGTTTTCCCTGGCCTTCTGTACTGATAATGGTAATAAATATTTACAAGAAATTCAAACATCCCATTTGATCAAGATAAAACAACTATGCCTCAGCTATCCATATTTGTAGCTGATGATACTACATCTCCCAGCATACAATTCTTTATTTTCCTTTTAGCTGTAGACCAAGATGAGTTACAGCTTGTTTGGGGTCACTAGAGTCATTAGCACCATAGTCAAGGAAGCAGTAACAAGAACCATTGTAAAACTCTTTCAACACTGCATTATAAACCAAAACTGAATCACTGAGAAGAGTCATATTTCTATTGGCATAACAAAGCATATTTTAAATGATGTGCTGTTCCACAGGATTTTTTTAGGGAATACTATTTTTAAAGGCTTTTTTTTTTTTTTTCTGATTCCTGTTACATCTTAAAAGTCTTTAGATGGATGGTATTTTCCAGGAGTACTAGAACAAGTCTATATATCAAAATAAACAGATTTACCATCTATGCACTTTACCACCTATGCCTGGTTATTGCAGGCAGGAGGATAATTTTGTCCAATGTATTATTTGAAACTGTCAATTTAGAAAATCCCACACTTAGTCAAATAAAGCTGTTCCAAATGACATGATTTCCCATAAAAAGAGGATATGGGATTGCAGTTGCTACTGGGATAACAAGGTAATTTAACTCCACTTTGGAATTCGTTTCCATTATAACGGCCATATTCTCTGCCACTCTGCTGTAATTTCTGTGTGTTGGTATTGCCCAATCCTCCTTTCAACCCTTTCCGTTAATATCAGTTAGTTAAATTTCTTTTATTATAAAGTATATCGTGAGGTATCAGAATTTTGTGTGTATGTTGCTTAAGCAACATGTTTAGTGCAAATATTAACCGTTTTGTTGCATGATTTAGATTTCTTGATCCCTAAGTGAAAATGCTGTCCTTTCAGTGTCTCACATGCAGTTTCTTTAAAAGGTCAGGACAAGCAGAGCCTTTGGTTTCAACTTTCCTTACTCACCGTCCCTGTTCCTCTTATTGCCTGCCACGAATATTCAATGTAGATGGGAAATCACAGAGTTGTCTGAGTGGTAGGAACCTTTAAGATCAATTAATTCAACCATCAACCTAACATTGCCAAGTCCACCACTAAGCCATGTCCCTCAGTACCACATCTTCCCTTCTTTTAAATACCTCCAGGGATTCAACCACTTCCCTGGGCAGCCTGTTGCAATGTTTGGTAACACTCTCAGTGAAGAAATTCTTCGTAATATCTGTCCTAAACCTAAAGATGTAGGATGCTTAAATAAAGGGCATGTATACCCTTAACATCTCTGACACAACAAATGTAGGTGTTGATCATGTATTTGCAGTTCTCTGCAGCCTAGAAAGCTGGTAGACTGTGGGGTTTGTTCTGTTTAGAATAGGTTTTACATCACCTAATAACACTTATCTAAATATTAAATATATAATCAGGCTTTTGTCCAGGCATTATTCAATGGAGAGAGACAGGCACCTTCAGATGATTATTTTTCCCGTGCTTACATTGGTGTCTAAAGCAGTTTGGGTGAGTTGTCCTCTGTGGGTGACTTTTTCTCTCCTGTAGTTTCTGTGGCTACAGAAGAAGCTTAGATGACCACATAGACTAGACCCTTACTTTTTAGATGGCTAAAATGAAAATGACCAGTGGTGCTAACAGGTTATCTAATAGCAATCTTCATATTTATGATATGTGTGGCCTGTAATAGTGTGATCATGAAATTGCCAGAGCTTTATACTTGGCTTGTGAAGCACTAATGCCATGCCTCATCTCCTCCAGTGGGCTGTACCTATTTTTGGAATTGAAAAGCTTGCTGAATGACTACGCTGCAGGCTTTACATCTTCTTGGTACTATTCCTGCAACACCCTGGTGTGATGACATCTGTGGGTATCTGCTTAGGCAGCTGTGCCTTTGGGAACTCCATAAAATGGCAGCTATGATTAATAACCACATGATGTTTAAATGATCAAAAGTGCACACCTAGGATTTTTCCTATAACCAGACTGAATTTATCTGAAAGATGTCATGAAGACTTTGAGAGTATCATATGCTACAAAAGTCCTACATTCTTGAAATGCAGCAGTTCTGATATTAATTGCTTTCTGCTAGAGTCTTGAAAAGTGCTCATGCAAACTGCCACGCTTTGTTCCTTCTGTGATGGGATTTATGCTGCCTGGTACCTTTTTAAACAACATTCAAGCAGTTAGGCTATTTGTTAAAAACAAATGCTAGTAATTTTCAGTCTACAAAATAGAGTGTGAAATCATTAGCCTGTCACAGCAATGCTCACTCATGAGTTTTATTTTTCCAGTGAGAATTTGCTGATGGAAGTAACCTGCAATTCAGGGAAATCAGCAAATGCAAAGTACAGTAAAGGGCTAAATATCAATAGAGGTCAAATCCTTTTATGCTGAAAATTAATATAAAGTTTTATTCTAGAATGTTGTTATTATTTTTGTCTCACCATTTTTCTCCTACTTTTTTGCACCCTAGCTACAGAACAGTTTCCAGTTCTGGGGTCTTCAGCACAGGAAGGACATGAACCTCTTGGGACATGTCTGGAGGAGGGCTACGAATATGTTCAGAGGGCTGGAGCACCTCTGTGGTGAAGACAGGCTGAGAGAGTTTAGGCTATTCAGCCTGGAGAAGAGAAGGCTCCAGGGAAACCTTATAGAAACCTGGTACCTAAAGGGGGCCTACAGGAGAGGTGGGGAGGGACTCTATATCAGGGAGTGTATTGACAGAACAGGATGAGGGATAACATTTTTAAAGTGAAAGAGGGGAGTCTTAGATTAGATATTAGGAAAAAAACTTTTTATGGTGAGGTTGATGAGGCACTGGAAGAGGTTACCCAGAGAAGTTGTGGATGCCCCATCCCTGGAGGTGTTCAAGGCCCGGCTGGATGAGGCTTTGAGCAACCTGATCTGCTGGGAGGTGTCCCTGCCCACAGCAGCGGTGTTCGTACTGGGTGATCTTCAAGGTCCCTTCCAAGTCTAACCATTCTATGATTCTATATAAAAAGGGACAAAATGGACGTTTGATGTCTGAAGCAGTGCTGGCATGGCATTCTAGAGTATAGCAATTAATTTTGGACCCTGTGCTATTTACCGGATTCACTGTGGTAGAATGTAAATGGTTTCATTGGGACCATTACTCTTCAGCACAGAAACCATGAAGCAGCACAAAGCTACATTAGTAGAAAACATAAGTTGATTTGAAACATTCTAAAGCCTGGGTCAAATTCACACAGGACAGGACTCCAGGACAGACACCTTTCTACAGGTGTGTATATATGTGTGTATTATACCTTTATTTATTTATTTCATTTGTCGTCGGTGAATGCTTACAATGTCTTTGTATTCAACTGCTGAAAGCCTAATTTTCTTGACAAGATCTTCTTGTGCTATAAGACAAGCTGCGAAGTAGAGAACAACCAGAATATTTTATCAGCTAGGCTTGAGCCTATTCCATTCAGTAAACGGCTCTTTTAAAATTGTGAGGGTATATGTAAGTTCCTGGTTTTATTTGCTATTAGTAGTCTGTGCATGAAGGCTTGTATCCTCACTAAAGTCGGTGACAAAGCTTCCATTGACCCTAGCGTTGCAGTACCACAGTCATTAGCATGTTGTAAAAATGGCTGTGATCCCAGCCAATTTTAATGGGCCTGCCTACAATTGTCAGTTGTTTAACCTAAAAATTAGTTTAGCAATCACAGCTGAAATTACATGTCAGACTTAATGCATAAGAATACCTCATACTGAGTCATCAAGAGTCTTATGATGCTCTTAGAGTTTTATAATTATTAACATTTAAGCAAGAGATTCTGAAATTTGATGAAGACTGGCATTTTGACATGTGAAGGAGATTAGTTGTGGTGAGGGGATAAAATTTATATTCTGTAAATCCCATTTTTGTATTACTATTCCTTTTCTTCTTTAAATAGCTAGATTTTGTACTTCCTTGTACAACCAAACACAGTTTGCTTTTTGTTACATCCATTCATATGAATCTGTTAATTAATTGTATCTTCTAACAATCCTGTTAGCTGGGACACAGCTGAGGAGATATTTTTGTGTGTCAATTAAATAGTTAAATAAAACTAAAAGCAACATGTCAGAATCAAATAGGCAAGGTGTAGAGATATTTGAAATGTGAACATTGCTTAGTATTTTGCAAATCAGGTTTTCAACAGTTCCAAGGATTCTGGAGAATCCAGGATTTAAAGGATAATCCTGTTCTGCAGCTGGATTTTGCCACTTAAACCTTTTTTAGTTGACAGCATAACTGAAGTTTAAATTTGCTTTCATTGCATAGGTTCTGATGTGGTGTGACTGTAAGAAATAAATACATTGTTTCCTGTTTGCTGGCATAAGGCACATGATAAAAATGGATATGAAATCACAAGTCATATGTGGTAGTTCTCTTAAAGAAGCAAACTAAGTAGTCATTTAGATTTTTAGCATTTTTGTGACAATGCACAGCCCCCTCCCTGAGACGGGCTTGCATTTCTTTGGGGAGGGTACAAAGCAACAAAGGCCATTAGGGAAAGGAACTGCATCTTGTGCAGTTCATGATCAGAATTCCAGAAGGAGAAACCTATCAGGGAAGGAAATCTCATATTGCAGGTCACATTAGGATAAGTTCTTTTGTAGAAAATTGAAGTCAAGTAATGTGGTGCATCTTAGTATCAGAGTATTATTCAAAACATGAATACTACTTGTAGATAATCCAAGTCTCCACCCTAAACAGAAGGTATCCTTCTTTCTCAGGGGATTTCAGTTAATCCAATGGATTATGAGTCTAACTACTTCTTGAGAGATTTGGGAATGTGATTTGAATCATAGAATGAATCATAGAATCATAGAATGGTTAGGCTTGGAAGGGACCTTGAAGATCACCCAGTACCAACCCCCCTGCCATGGGCAGGGACACCTCCCACCGGATCAGGTTGCTCAAAGCCTCATCCAGCTGGGCCTTGAACACCTCCAGGGATGGGGCATTAACAACTTCTCTGGGCAACCTCTTCCAGTTCCTCACCATGCTCACCATAAAAAGTTTTTTTTCCTAATATCTAATCTAAATCTCCCCTCTTTCATTTTAGAACCATTACCCCTCGACCTATCACACCACTCCTTGATAAAGAGTCCCTGCCCATCTCTCCTGTAGGCCCTTTTCAAGGTACTGGAAGGCCACAAAGGTGTGCCTGGAGCCTTCTCTTTTCCAAGATGAACAGCCCAAACTCTTTCAGCCTGTCTTCACCACAGAGGGGCTCCAGCCCTCTGAGCATATTTGAGGCCCTCCTCTGTTCCATCTACACAAAATAAGTTTAGGAACTTTTCTGAACATGAATCCTTAAACTGTTGATCTAATGCCTTTCAAATTAAATTCAGGATTCCTACTGACCTCAGCACATGTGGATTTGTTTAGATTTCCTATTTGCTTGGGGAAGCATTACTACTGTCTGTGACTTTCTTCAGTTTAATCTAGATTAATGATGCAGTAGCCATTTATCATAAAATCATATAATAACTTTGGTTGGAAGGGGCTTCTGGAGGTCATGTAGTGTAACTCCTAGCTCAAAGCAGGCCCAGTGAAATGCCGTTGCTTACGTCTTAGTTCAGTTGAGTTTTGAATATCCCTGAGGATGGAAATTCTACCTCTCTGGTCACCTGTTTCTGTGTTTCTGAGTTGCAATTTGTGTCTGTTGTCTTATCACTATGTACCTCTGAAGAGTCTGCAGTTGAAGACTGAATAAATGTCCTGTTACCCTTCTTACAGCTGAACAAAGATGGTTCTTTAAGTCTCACTTCATCTTGGTGGCCCTCCACTGCGCTTTCTGCAGTATATTGAAGAATTTACTTACCCAGGAAGGACTAGGAGGTTATGTAGCTTTGATTTAAATACTTGTGACTAGTATCTTGCCTGTTGCTGTGTTATATAAAATCCGTTTTAATACATTAAAAAACTCAGCTATGCAAACTAAAATTATCTTTTGCAACTCTTCTGAACCTCCTTGTGTCAACACCTGTGCAATATACACAGAAAGCTTATTGATTCTCAACAAAGCAACCAGTTCCTTGCACTGAAGCTTAATGTCAAGTAAAAGTTGATTTCAGAAAGTGGAATAGGTGAAATGTTTATTAGATCACATACAAATCTTGGATTTGTGTTTCTATAGATTGTAACTGAAGCTTCTTGCAGCATACCATCCTGTACACCTTGGAAGAGGAACAAGGTCAGCTTCCTGACAGGCCCACATCTACGTGATCCTGGGCAGTACAGGGAGCTTTTTTAGTTGGTAGCAGTTAGAGCAGTCTTAGAGTTACTTTTTCTTATTTGGCTGATTACCAAAAAGGTACTGTTGGGAGTACCAAGTGCACCAAACTTACCCTCTGCCAACACTGGCATGTCTCACCCTTCAGCTGATTGAGAAAGCACTGTGCTCTAATTTGCTTCTCTGACATCCAGGGATTTTCCCAGATGAGTTCTTTGTTTATTGTGTTGCTGGAATGGAAGCTGATATTTAGCCACTGTATGTCCTTACCTCTTTACCTCCTTAAAATATGTACTATCTAAGCATGACTACTGCCTATGACTTCTGTTAACTGAGATATACAGAAAAAAATATTCCCCAGATGCATACACTTCTAGAGCTCCTTACATAATATCTTCATTAAAATACCAGTCACAGGGTTCTGCTAAGAGCCAGGTCAGACTGTGATTGGCTTTTTAGGCCATGCTCACTTTAGGTCTTTTTGCCTGAGAAATTCCACAGGTTCACATGCTTGATTATGCAATTATTTTCTTGAATTTGTAAAGAAACTCTCCCCATGCTCAGTTTACAACCACAAAGCTGATTTTCCTCATAACTTCTATTCTGATAGCAAAAAGTTTAGAAACAGAAACCTGGATTTTTCCTCTTAAAAAACAATGGTTGTTAATGAAAATTCTCCAATATTTTGTGTTTTGCTTTGGGAATACCAGCAGAGGGTGCCTTAGCTTGAAAGCAAATCCTGTCCCAGATTTGTGTTGGAATTGTGAACAGTGTGAGTGTAAATCAGTAAATAAACTTTAATTCAGGGCTCTATTAAAGCCAAAGAGGAATACATTAAAGAAAATGAAGGGAAAGTAACTGTCTTAGGAAAACCATACTATTAAAAAACTGTCAAAAACGTAGTACTAATGATTAAGGAAAAAATATTTTGGAGATTAGGAAAGTAATTTTATGATTCCATCATTGGCTAACAGCTATTAAAGGACTGGTTCCCTGAATATCTTTTCCTGGGTTCTGGCTGACTATAGCAGGTGCTTAGGGAGACTAAGCTCTGCAGAATCAGAATCAACCTTTTGGACACCACCTTCTTTTCCTCCTCCTGTCCCACACTTCATATTATATGTTGCAAGAGAGAAAGTTTTCACTGGTTCCCTGCTTGAGTAGCCTTTTCAGTACTAGTGCAATGAGAGATCCCACGCAGCAAGAAACCTTTCTAGATTAATCACAACAAATTTAAATTGAATAAATACTGTTATACATGTCTATATATTTGGAAAATTCCAGATGTGGAAAAGGGGGACAAATCTTTCCATTGACTGTGCTGACCTTGAAACCCAGCCCAGAATGACAGATGCAGAACTGGGATCTAAAAATTAGAATGTAAATACCAATGTTAATTTTTTCCTCCTCTTCACCATCAGAAGAGGTTTGTTCTATACCAAGAAGCAACAAATCTCTTTTTTTTTAAAGAAAAACTTGCTTTCCCTCACTTATCCAGGTATGATATATTCATATGATGTGGTGTGTTTAGATATTTCCTTCCTAGCCTTACCTATAGCTATTTCTGTGAGGAAAAGTCCTTCATATATTTGTATCTTGACTTCTAATATTTCATTTGAATGAGGTCATGGAGCAGATAAGCCTTACAATGGACAACCAGGGGATTAGGCCTAGTCAGCATGGGTTTATGAAAGGCAGGTCCTGCCTGATGAACCTGATCTCCTTCTATGACACCATGACCCGATTATTGGATGAGGGACAGTCTGTGGATACTGTCTACCAAGACTTTCAAAAACCATTTGACTGTTCCCCATAGAATTCTCATGGAAAAACTGGCTGCTCATGGCCTGAATGAGCATATGATCTGCTGGATAATGCACTGGATGGATGAATGGTCCCAAAGAGTGGTGGTCAATAGAGTCAAATCCAGCTGGCTGCTGGTCACAATTGGTGTTCCTCAGGGCTCAGTGTTGGGACCATTTCTGTTTAACATCTTTATGGATGGCCTTGATAAGGACATAGAATGTATCATCAGTTAGTTTGCAGATGACACCAAGTTAAGTGGGAGTGTTGATCAGCATGAGGGCAGGGAAGCTCTACAGAGGGACTTGGATAGATTGAATCGATGGGACAATGTTAACAGTATGAGCTTCAACAAGGCCAAGTGCCAGGTCCTGCACTTGGGCCACAACAACCCCATGCATCGCTACAGGTTTGGAGAAGTGTGGCTGGAGACCTGCCTGTCAGAAAAGGACCTGGGGGTTCTAATTTACANCAGAAAAGGACCTGGGGGTTCTAATTTACAAGCCACTGAATATGAGCCAGCAGTGTGCCCAGGTGGCCAAGAAGGCTAATGGCATCCTGGCTTGTATTAGAAATAGTGTGGCCAGCAGAAGTAGGGAGGCGATTGTCCCCCTGTACTCAGCACTGGTGAGGCCACACCTTGAGTACACCTTCCAGTTTTGGGCACCTCAATACAAGGTGCTGGAGCGAGTACAGAGGAGGGCAACGAAACTGATGAAGGGCCTGGAGAATAAATCTTATGAAGAGCGAGTGAAGGAGCTGGGACTGTTCATTTTGAAGAAGAGGAGGCTGAGGGGAGACCTCATCACACTCTACAAGTACTTGAAAGGACATTGTAGAGAGGTTGGTGCTGGTCTCTTCTCACAGGTAATTAGAAGCAAAATTGCATTATCATCAAATGGAGTTTTGTTCAAATAACCTAATCATGTTCTGTTTTTCTGTTATTTATATAAACACAGGTGATTTAGTCACACCCTTAGTGTAAACTAAAGAAAGTGCGTTATGAAAAGGAAATGGATAATACGACTTGCATAGCCTGGGTTCCATTGCTGTCGTGTCATACTAAGGAAATCTTATCTTTATATAAATAGCCTATCTACTGCAGAAAAAGTTGGAGTTTTCCTGGATTTCTCTGAGTGAAGGTACTTTTAGTGTCAATAAAAAGGAAGAGAAGTGAAAGTAGTATGGACTAGAGGAATGAGCAGGGCACAGGCAGGCAGTCCTGAATAAAATTCACCCTTACGTGAGGGACGCATCTGTATCACTTAAGTCACATTCAAATATCCGGGTAGGTAAGCCAGGGAGACTCGATGTGCAGCAGCTCTTTGGAGGCAAACATTGTCCTGTGAAAAAGTAACATGCCCCTTTTAAACAGATACATGTGGGTGTCAGTAAAAGCATGCCAAACACTTCACAAACAAAAAGCAAAGTCCAGCAGTTTATAATATAACTAAAAAGCCATGGATGTGAAGTTTGGAAGAAGGGCAGAGGACACACACAAAATCTTAACTAAGCAGCCTGAAATGAAATGAGTGCAAGAAGAAAGTAAAATTAAGGGAGTTCTGAGGAAAGAAAAGATTGAAGTTTTTTCCTTCAAGTCTGTCTTTAAGCAGCCTGAGTAAGAAGGCAGGCATAAGGGGCTAAAAAACATGAAGACTTAACGTCCTAAAAGCTGAACTGAGAGGAGATTTGGGTTGCTAGGAATACAGGAGCTTAAGTGCACAACCGCTCAGAGACTTGAACTCAAGGTAATTCTGATGCAGAAAGCAGACAGCTTATGCTCTGTGTAATAGGAATCATTTCACTGACAAGGCAACAGCAGAATTAGCAGATCTCAATTTAGTGTCAGATCAAAACAATTCCTGTATTTAAAAGATTTGAATTGATGACCGTTACCTACATTAATTTTTTAAGTTTAAAATTTTCAGTAAATGTTATTTAAAAAGAGACATTTTCTTAAATAATAATTTGCAGTTAAGCTGAATATAAAGTAAAAGCTATAGAAAGACAGATTTATGTAAGAAGCATTTTGGCGATCTGTTACATTTACATTGGACTGTCTTTCTCTGGATGTATGTTTGTCTCTTCTAGCAGAACTAAAGCATATGGCATAGGTAACATATGGAAGCACATAGCATGGCTTCACATATAGCACATAGCATAGCTATGACCTTACTTCATTTGCATGCATTCTCCTTAGAAGCTGTTCTGTTTTGCTCACAGTGGAAGAGAAAATAGAGGAAAAGGGAATAAGGCTGCTGTACTTATTGCTATTCATTTTAATGTTATTGTACCCACATTAAAAATTTACTGAAATCAGAGAGTTTTTCAAATCTGTTTTACACAGACACTGAAATAATCTCAGATAATTGCACTGGAGCTTTATTTACTCTAATGTGGATCAAAGAAATTGCATCGCAGTACCATGGAAAACTTTCACACCCATATTCTTCCAGAGTTATTACCAGGGTGGATATCAAATAATCTGTGGCCCCCTTGTGAACATTCAAAGAGGAAGCACTTCATAAATCTGTGAAAATTTACTCATTTTATAGAATCATAGGACCACAGAATAGTTTGGGTTGGAAGGGACCTTAAAGATCATCAAGTTCCAACACCCTTGCTATGGGCAGAGACATCTTTCTCTAGAGCACATTACTCAAAGTCCTGTCCAACCTGGCCCTAAACACTCCCACTGATGGGGCATCCACAGTATATCTGGGCAACCTAGGCCAGTGTCTCACCACCTCACAGTAAACATTTTTTTCCTTAAACCCAAACTACATTTACCCCCTTTAAAACTGTTGCCCCTTGCCCTGTCACTACAGGCCCTGGTAAAAACTCTGTCTCTCTGTTTCTTATAAGCCCCTTTATATGTTAAAAGGTCATAATAGGGTCTCCCCAGCATCTTCTCTGTTCCAGGCTGAGCAACTGCAACTCTCTCAGCCTGTCTTCAGAGGGGAGGTGCTCCAGTATTCTGACCATTTTCATGGCTCTCCTCTGAACACGTCCATGTCTTTTTTGTGCTGGGGGCCCCGTAGCTGGACACAGTTCTTCATGTGGGGTCTCAGAGTAAAGGGGGTGAATGTGGGCTGCAAGCACAGGTTGCAGGCTCATGTCCAATATTTCATCCACCAGTATCCCCAAGTCTTTCTCCACAGGATATCTCTCAATCCACTCATCTCCCAGTTCCACTGTGCCGTTGCACTTTTGCACGAGGTCTTCTCAATACTGTACAACAGGAGAAAAAAAATATACATAGAAGCAGCAATCTAATCAAACATTTATTTCTGCTTTAATGTTTTGGAGACAGAAGGCAGCTTATCTAACTTTTATTCTTATTAAGTGTATCAATGCAATTTGTGTAACTTAAAAATAAGGCACATTATCGTGTTGTGTGCTGAGTTTAACTTATCTGTTATCTGCTGCCACAGAGTCAACATGGGGAACCTCAGCAAGGTTCACAGCAGGGCATGGAGCAAGACTGCGACCTCCCACATTGGTAACTATTTCTCATGTTTTCAGAGCCTGTACTTCAGCTTTAGGCTGGCTCTTGTACTTCACAACTGCAGTTAAGTACTTTGTATACATACCGGAATATGTTTACTGAAGTCCAAAGTACTGTCTCCATCAATTGCAGCACAAAGTGCAACAGAACTTTTCATTCAGTTGATGATTGGGTTTGCTTTGGTTGACTTTTAGCAGTAATGGCCTCTTCAGTGATATTTAGCCTCTCAGGTGAGAACTAGGTTCAGGCATTAGAAGGAGAAATATTTTAGGGTTTTTTTTTAATTTAGATATTGGTCAAATCTAAGGGCTCTCTTATGATGTGATCCTGTAAGAGATGTTCCACTTGGCTTTGGTATTTTGTCATACAGCTCTTCTCTTAAGAGGTGGCTCTGAAGCAACAAAAAGAGTGTATGCTGCTGTCAACACTCAAAGTTGCATCTCCAGAAAGAAAGTCAAAGCGCTGCTGGCCATCAAGGTGAAACAGGAAGTTGGCAACCCCAAACTCCTATCTATCATTTGCCAGTTGCTTTGGGGTTGAGAAGAAATCTCACAGTCTGGCATGACTGGGATTGTTTACAGCAGCCACATATAAAAGCTGCAGCCCGTGTTAGCTTTACTGCTTTTTAGCTGATGGGGATCTCAAGAGAAATCTTCTTAATAGGTATGTATGTGTATATTTTGGAATCATAGAATCTTTTAGGTTGGAAGAGACCCTTGGGATCATCAAGTCCAACCATCAGCCCTACTCTACAAAGTTCTCCCCTATACCATATCCCTCAACACCACATCTAATTGATTCTGAAACACATTCAGGGATGGTGACTCCATCACCTCCCTGGGAAGCCCATTCCAGTGACTAACCACTCTTTCTGGGAAGAATTTTTTCCTAATGTCCAGCCTAAAGTGGCAAGAATAAAAATGAGAATATTTGTGTAATCAGGCAGCAAATGCAAACTGGTTCCAATTACTGGCAAACTGGCCCAGTTACTGTCAATGCTATTCAAGAACCCCATGCCTCTTGTAATGCAGCCGGGGAGCTCTTCCCCCCAAGTGAGGTTCACCTCACCCTCTTTGGTGTCACGGTTAACCATCACCAGCTTCAAGATAGTTCTGTAAGTATAGTTATCTGCCATTAAGATAATACTAATAAGATGATACTTTTTATAAGTTGGAAAACAGCAAGAATGGACATTACCTTGTAAAGGACCTTGTAACTTTTTCCAGTGCTCTCCTTGACATGCTCAATCTGACACTTAGCATGCCTTCATGTAGGAAGCAGGCACTTCACACCTATCCTTGTAATCTTGGGGGCAGGCAGTAAAATCCTCACTGATGGCAATGTCACAGGTGCAGAAATATATATATTGTGTGTATATATATATATATATATTTATACAAGAACTGCATGACTGAACTTTGAGAAATCTATTTTACTCAGTTTGGTTGTAAAAGAAGGGCTGAAGCAGATTTAAAAGGTAAATTATCACCACTCACTATTTATAGGATGCTGGGACGTCATGAGCTTTTTCTATCCCTCCTTTTTGTGCTTTGTCTGAGCTGCTATTATCTGGATCTTTGGGAGTAGCCAGGAAAATCCCCACTGGGAATATACAGGTGGAGTGTATGGCCTTTTCCAGTGTTACACTGCTTTCTGGCGTGTTGTGCAGCAGAGCTCTGCACCATATGCACTTAGCACAAGGAGGAGATAAGGCCCAGAAAATTATTTCCCAGAGCTTATAAAGATCTGGCAGGGATGGACTGCTGAACTTTGCAATGAGAAAATTTGTTCATCATGCCCTAATTTTCCACTGGAAAGTAAGAAAAAGCCAAATTACTTGCTATTTATTTATATTCTTTGTGTTTTGTGTGACATTAAGGTTTCATTGTGCTACACATGGCACTAACATAAAATAGCTCTCAACTCAGAGAAAACAGGGAAATACAAAGTATATCTGTAATCATGATATAACTGTGAACCGCCACCGTTCCCATTCTAGTCTTCTCTCATAGCCCCCAAAGGCCCATTTCTTCTTTGAAATACAACAACCATTTAACGAATGATTGTTTTGAACACTACTGAGGACGGGTGCAATTTACAGAAACAGAATATATTGGCAATGTATTTTTATTTTTCTGTCACCTTTTCCTTGTCATACAGATTAGGTTCTGATTGATTTGCTGAAAAATCAGTCAGAATCTAAAGGTTTAAAGGTAGACCATGGCTGTGTTTTGCCTCAGAAAGCTGTAGGGCAAATTTTGTAGTAATTCAGGTGTTTATTCATGAATTCTTTGGTCATAGATGGAGCTGGGACAGACTGGGAAGTAGTGGTAAACATGGCTGTCCCATACTAAGACTTCTGATAGATCAGGCCTTTAGCCCATGAGACTTTGGGACTGGGGTCTATGTGTCCCTCTGAACAGCGATGTGGTCTGTCCTAGATAAATTCTGCATGGGTTTGTGTTGAGTGTCTGGTGTGGAGTGAGATTATTATGGGTTCCTCTTTTACGTCTGTACCTCCTGCAGGGAAGGTTTTGAAACATCAAGGTAAGAATAGTTTTGTGCCTCTGCATGTAAGAACTAGCAAATCTATGAAGAACTGTAAATGAGAGTGATGTCATACCCAGAAATGCCACAGGCTTTGGGCTTTTAGCACTTGTGGGTATCCAGCACCACTGATCTTGGAGTCAGGTTTAAACCCAAGTTCTGAAACCCTGGCCAGGGTGGGCATATGTTTGGATTAAAAGTTCGGCTGGGCAGGCAGTGCAGTGTTGGGGGGGCACTACAAAGAGCCCGATTACTGCACAGGAAGGCCTCCATGGTGGGGAAGGATGTGCTGCTTCCTCGAAAAGGGACCTGTTATGGTCTGAGGCAAGAGTGGAGACTGTGACAGGCTGCAGCAGGGCTGCTGGAGAGTTCCGGGGGGGGGGAGAGGCTGGCCGGTGTTCCCATGGGAGCCATGAGCCCTTCTCAGGAAGACGGGCACCGGTTTTTCATCTCTAGAACACCAGGTTTTGACAGCCTCGGACACCCGCCAACGCTCGAGGACGCGCAGTGGCCAGTGTTGGTTTCGAGCAGGAAAAGGCCGGAGAGCCCGCGGGGGGAAACAGAGGGCCCCTTTCCCAGAAACTGACCTTCACTCCTCGTGTCACATGCATGGCCTCTCCCCCACAAACCCGACACTTACTGCCGCAGCCTTCACCGCGCCAGCCCCGGCGCCGCCTTTACCCACCGACCCCGTTCGCCGCGCGGCTCCTGCCAGGAGCAAGGGCAGGGCGCAGGGGGGAAGGGGCAGCCACGCGGAGCGGAGTTTGCCTGCCCGGCAGGGAAAAGGGGTGGAAGGGGCAGCAGGAGGCGGGGAGGAGGAGGCCGGCGCTGGCTTCAGGCAGGGGGGTGGCTCCCCTCACGCCGCGGCCCTGATAAAGAAGCGGCAGTAGCCGCGGACGGCGGTGACAGTGGGCGGCCATGGCGTGGGGCTGCGCGCTCTGCCTGGCGCTGGCGGGAGGCGCCTTCCTGGCACTGCTGGCGCAGCTGCTGCGCTGGTTGNGAGTTTGTAGCGCTCTGTGAGGGGTAGCGACATGGAAACTTGTAGGGTGGGAGGAGGGGGGTTCCCAGGGACGGGGCTGAAGTCGCCTCAGCTCGGCGGACCCAGTTCTTGGCAGCTGGCCTGCGGGCTTATCTGAAGATCAGTAAAAATAACCCCAAAAGCATGTTTTCTGCTCTTAACCAGCATTTTGTACTCCTCTTACACTAAAGTAGCTCTCTAAAAAGCAGCTTCACAGTGATAGCGAGCTTCTGCAGATCTGTGATAAGCACTGGCTCCTTTTGGCCCGAAACTAGTTGTTTTGCATCATTTCTCTGCAGAAGCCTGGCTCGGGCGTAGGCCTGCTGAGTAACCCAGGCTTTGAGATTCAGGGACAGCAGCGATGGAAGAAAAAGAAAGAAAAACCGACGTTTTGCACATGTAGTCTGGATGAGTTGCTTTGTAGTTGGTTTAGCTTCTCTTTCAGTTTCTTCTGGCATTTTCAAGCAGATCTGTTTCACAGTAGTGGTGAGAGTGTTTACAACTTAGTAAGCATAAATATTAATGTTTGGGTTAAAAGTGTTTCTTCTGTGAGTTCTGCCTCTCAGAGGCATAAGGGAACAGCACACATGATTGCTTACACCGGTTTTCTGTAAGGTGCTGCTTTTGACACCTGTGGATAAAGAAGTTCAATAAAATGCCTTCAGACAGGGATTTTTAGCTCTTACTTATGTTGATCTCTAATGTGACTAATTCTGCCTACAAAGATCTTCAGAAATCATAGGTATTATTTGCTTAACAGAGGCTTTTTGATCAGAAAAGCCACAAATTTCTGAATATCCCCCCTCAGCCTAGCCAGCAGTGGTGATTCGGGGCTGCCATGAGTTGTGCTGGGTGCAGGTGGTTGAGGTGAAAGAGGGGACCTCTTCTTGCATCTCACCAGTTGAGGGAAGAAGCTCATGT
Source organism: Jacana jacana (assembly GCA_013400555.1). Lineage (NCBI taxonomy): Eukaryota > Metazoa > Chordata > Aves > Charadriiformes > Jacanidae > Jacana > Jacana jacana. The sequence goes on along the minus strand of VZTM01021982.1, from coordinate 9,781 downwards.
GGCAGAAGATGGGACACTTGACGCTATACGCTCATCCCATGTGAGAAAAGAGACTGGATGATGTTGAGTTGAGATAGGGATATAGAACTCCATCAAATGAAAGTGGATCCGGAATGTGTGACTTGGGGGAATGGTGGAGTAAGGGTTTGGGCTTGAAACCATCACTCAGAAGGGCATGGTTGCAGTACTACTTTGTTCAGCCTCTCATTTGTTATGCTGTGTAACACAGTAGTTAATGGTTAGTGATAGTATAATCTGCTTTTCTTTTTTAATTTGCCATGGTTAATTTTTAAACTTCCAGTAACAACAGAACACTTATTTTAGAGGAAGCTGGTAGTTTGATGGTTGTTCTACAACAGTGTTTGAGCTAGGTTTTCCATTATGTTAACTCCCTCAGTGCTTGGTACCTATCAGCACTGAGGATTCGGTGGAAAACTTTCCTTATCTCAACTAGCTATTCTGTCCACAGAACAAGATCCCAAATAACTGCAGTGGAACTGCCCAAGACAGGTTGGGAACAGAGAAACTAAATGATAGGAAGAAGCAGATTTGTTTTCTGTAGCAAGAGGAGATGAGCGTGGTAAGCAGGGTTGAAAGTATATTCATAGGTTCTTTTGTTCATGTAGTGTTTGTCTACACACGTTTTCTGCCCCATAAACCCCCCAGTAATAGGAGATATGAACCCCCATGTTTCTTGTGATTGATTCACAATGAATTAGTTATATATTGTAATAAAACTGTAGGAATAGAGTGTGAATAAGCTTTATAGACAGCAGTGATTTGGTATAATTATTGATGAAGGGGTTATTTCTACAACTTCAGCAACATCTCTTTCCACCTCCCAAGTACGTCTCCCCTTTGAAAGGGGACTGTTGTTGCTTTTGTTACTGTTTTTAAAAGCAAACAAAAACCCCCAAACAACCCAAAGCCACTGAATCTTGGGTTTAGGAGGCATTTTTCTATGACTAAAATACCACCATAAAAAAAGGTAAATAATACTCACTGCCAGTCCCACAAACTCAAGCTGAGTTCTGACAGTGACTCTTGAGTACTCTCTGCTCTTGTCAGAAGGGTGGAAGGTTTAGTGCTGACCTCTTCCTGGGATTTATGTCTTTAAGACTCCAAAAGGAGAAATTTAAAACACAGTGTAGTATGGAGAGAACCCAGGACTGATTACTGAAGTAAGCAGTTGTAGCCACTGGCTCCAGTGAAAAAAAAAAAGTGCTTTTGCTAAATTAAATGAATTGGTAAGTTTTGGTGAGCTGAAAAATGCTGTTGGCCTTTTTCAGAATAGAACTGTTTTTAAGGCTCAGGAACTGCATTTCACTCTTCTACTGGACTAATACCATGAAGGGTCTGTAGGGAAAAGGTTAAAAAAGCGAAAGACCAAAGCCCAACTAGAACTTAACCTGACTTTGAATGTTAAGAACAATAAAAAGAATTTCTATAAATATATTAGTAACAAGAGGACTCAGGAGAATCTCCATCCTCTAAGGGGTGTGGGAGGCAACATAGTGACAAAGGATGAGGAGAAGTCTCAGTCTTTAGTAGTAGAGTTGGTTGTTCCCTGAGTACCCAGACCCCATAGCTAGCAGATGGGGATGGGGAACTTAATGAAGCCCTGCTTCAACAATGAGGACCTGCTCCAACACCTCGATATAAACAAGTCCATGGGGCCAGATGCGATCCACCCGAGGGTACTGAGGGAACTGGCAGAAGTTGTCACTGAGCCACTTTCCATCATTTACCAGCAGTCCTGGCAAACTGGGGAGGTCCTAGCTGGCTGGCATCTAGCATATGTGACGCCCATCCACAAGAAGGGCCAGAAGGATGAACCAGGGCCTGTCCATCTGACCTTGGTGTATCATGGAACAGATCATCCTGAGTGCCATTATCCAGCAGATGGAGGACACCCAGGTGATCAGGCCCAGCCAAAACAGGTTCATGAAAGGTGCTTGACAAACCTGATCTCCTATGACAAAGTGACCCTCTTGGTGGATGCGGGAAAGGCTGTGGATGTTGTTCACCTGGACTTTAGTAAGGCCTTTGATACAGTCTCCCACAGTACCCTCCTGGGAAAACTGGCTACCCATGGCTTGGACTGGAGTACTCTCCACTGGGTTAAAAACTGTCTGGAGGGTTGGCCCAGAGAGTGATGGTGAATGGAGTTAAATCCATTTGGCAGACAGTTAAATCCTAGTGGTGTCCCCCAGGGCTTGGTATTGGGGCTGGTTCTCTTTAACATCTTTATCAATGATCTGGACAAGGAGATTGAGTGCACCTTCAGTAAATTTGCAGGTGTCACCAAGTTAGGTGGGAGTGCCAACCTGCTTGAGGGTAGAAAGGCTTTGAAGAGGGTTCTGGACAGGCTGAATCGATGGGCTGAGGCCAACGGGATGAGGTTCAACAAAGCCAAGTCCTAGGCCCTGCACTTGGGTCACAGCAACCCCATGTAGCACAGGCTTGGGAAAGAGTGGCTGGAGAGCTGCTTGGAAGAAAAGGACCTAATTTGTCAACTGTCAACTGAACGTGAGCCAGCAGTGTGGCCAGGTGGCCAAGAAGGCCAACAGCATCCTGGCCTGTATCAGTAACAGTGTGGTGAGTAGGACCTGGGAGTTGATCATTCCCCCTGTACTTGGCACTGGCCCCATAGAATCACAGAGTCATATTTGGAAAGGACCTCTGAGATCGAGTCCCACCATGCATACACAAAACAATCTTGGCCACCAGAGCATGCTCTGAAGTGTCACATCTACAGATTTCTTGAATACCCCCAGTGATGGGTATTTAATACAACCTCCCTGGGCAGGCTGTTCTGGTGCCTGACCACTCTTTCAGTAAAGTAATTCTTCCTAATATCCAGTCTAAACCTCCCCTGCCACAACTTCAGACTGTTTCCTCCCATCCTTTCATTATTCCCTAGGGAGAAGAGGCCAACTCTCACCTCTCTACAACTTCCTTTCAGGTAGTTGTAGAGGGTACCTTTCAGGTAGTTGTAGAGGGCAATGAGGTCTCCCTTCAGCCTCCTTCAAACTAAACATGTGCAGTTCCCTCAGCCTCTCCTCATAGAACTTGTTCTTAGACAGCTCAGCAGCTTGGTGGCTTTTCTCTGGACATGCTCCAGCACTTCAGTGTCCTTCTTGTAGTGAGAGGCCCAGAACTGAGCACAGTACTTGAGGTGAGGCCTCACCAGTGCCAGAAGCATAATCATTTCCCTACTCCTGCTGGTCATGCTATTCCTGATTCAAGCTAGGGTGCTGTTGGCCCATCTCAAGTCCTGTGTCTTGTGTGGGTCCAGAGAAGGGCAATGAAGCTGGTAAGGGGTCTGGAGAGTAAGTCTTATGATTAGAGGCTGGGGGAGCAGGGGTTGTTCAGCCTAGAGAAAAGGTGAGACCTTATCGCTCTCTACAGCTACCTGAAAGGAGGTTGTAGAGAGGCAGGGGTTGGTCTCTTCTCCCAGGTCACAGGTGATAGGACAAGAGGAAATGGCCTCAAGTTGCATCAGGGCAGGTTCAGATTGGTTATTAGGAAAGTTTTTTACACAGAAGGGGTTATTAAAGATTGGAGTGGGCTGCCTAGGGAAGTGGTTGAGGCAGCATCCCTGGAGGTATTTTAAAGATGGGTTGACATAGTGCTTAGAGACATAATTTAGTAATGGTTTATATCAGTTAGGTTGATGGTTGGACTAGATGATCTTAAAGGTCCCTTCCAACCTAGACAATTCTATGATTCTGTGAAATCTTTCTTGGTTGTCTAGACGTTGTTGCAGTACTCTTCTGTACAGACTTGAGAAATAGAAGGAAGAGCTCCTGTTAACAGTGCTCTGAGTACTTATTTTAAAGATGCACTAAGACTAATAGTCACTAAGACTAATCTTGAAAAACACCTACAAATGTTAGCCAATGATACGTTCTGAAAATTACTCTGCTATTAGTGATAATTATCCTTTAATCATGTTCTAGAATGAAATGAGTGATTTTCATTCATCAGTTGTATTTGATGATTTTGGATATGTGTCTGGAAAGCTAAGCCTTTTCCCAATACCCAGGTGTATCATGGAATGGGGATGACTGTAACCAACGGGGAGTAGGTATATAAACAGAAGAATAAAGGGAGCAAGATGCTATTATTTTTACTACAGGTTAAAAAAGCATGCCTGGGCAGGAACTATGAGTACATGAGAAATTCACATGTGAGCTTTTATACCCTGAGAACAGTACTGTACTGTACCAGCCAATGCAGGAGTTGACCCGCATCAGATACAAAACAAAGTAGATGAACCCATTTGGTTTGTTCTGATTAGCTGTCTTTGTTCAGAGAATACTCTTCTGTCAGCAATTACTTAACATTTTTTTGAGGTAGAACATGGTTGGGAAAGGTTTGCTTTGGCTTTTGGTTGGATTTGCAATACAGTAACTGTTTCCTATCATTTCCAAGAATTCTCTTCTCCCTTTTCCTCTGAAGCTTTTTTGATGAGGTTAGTGGAATCGCTATGTGTGGATGGCTTGCAGAAGAGCAATCAAATTTCTTCCATCAGGTAGATAAACATTGTTTATTCAGATTAGCCTTGGAACAAAGTTCAAGTGACAACAGAACAGCTATGAACGATTTCACAACTGCACGTGACCGAAAACTAAAGAAGTCAGGATTTTGTAATAACCCTCCCAAATGAGTGCATTTTTTAAAAACAACATCAGGTTATACTAGTGCAGGGACTTCAGTGTTTATCCTAACATTGGCAAAGTGTGATCTGCTGTCTTGATTGTTTTGATAGAAAATGAACTGCGTGGCAAGGTTGTCTGGGTGACAGGAGCTTCAAGTGGAATTGGAGAAGAATTGGCTTACCAGCTGTCAAAGATAGGAGCCTTGCTTGCCATCTCAGCAAGAAGAGAGGATGAGCTGGAAAGAGTGAAAAAGAAATGCCTTCGTAAGTACACCTCTTTCTGGGATGGAGTTGCCACATAATACTATCCTACATATCACAGTAATAAATTTCATGATGCAAGTGAACTTTACACATAGCTTCACTGTACATGTGAAGCTCTTACTTTCTTTTAATGAGTAAGAAGCCTTTGTATAGACTTACATAATTAGTTCCTTCATAAGCCAGTGTTAGTTAAAAATGTAAGTTATCATTTGCATTATCAATTGCAAGTCATCATAAGTGTCATGGTTTTGGCCAGATTGGCCAATCACAATGACAGAGACCCCTGCTACCTCTATCCCCAAGGAGGGGAGATAGAGATTTATGAGTTTAGAAAAAACTAAATTAATGAAAATATTAATAAATAATAATAATTTAAAAATGCATACAATATGTACAAAACTGTGTCAACTTCCCAGGATGACTCTCACATCACTGGCAGGCACAAGGAAAAGTCCCAGACTGGACACAGTGATGGAGAGGAGCTGGATTCTGCATCTGGAGTCAGGAATGCTTTGATCAGGATCAAAGGCAGATGAACAAGACTGAGTCCTCCTCGAACATTGGCCATTGAAGGAGCTTATTCTTGGATCCCTTGGCTTTTATACTGAGAGTGATGCAGATGGGAGGGAATTCCCTATTGGTCAGTTTTGGGTCACTTATCCTGTCCCCTCCTCCCTACAGGTGTGACCCTTTTTTGCTTTTTCACTTCTTGCCCTCCAACAGGGCAAATGAAGAAGTTAGTTGACGTCGGTTGTTATAGCAATTAAGTATAGATAGGAGCCTTTATGCATACCATTCCTTGGCATAATCATGTCTTACCATTCAAAGAGTGAACAGTTTCTGCACAATATGCTGTTTCAGAGTTTATTTAGTTAGTAGAGGCCTAGCTAAAAAGTAGAATTACTGAGCATGCTATCTCTGGAAGAGGAGTGAATAGAAACGTTCAGAAAAAGTTGTTCTGGACAACTGCAAAAAAGAGAATTCTATAGATCAAGGGGAACAAATGGGAAGCAGAATGCTTAACTATTTGAGATTTCTTTCATAGGCCTGCTGAGTCAGCAGTATGGCTTCATGCCTCATGTTTCTCTTTTTCTCTCCTGTTTTCTGGCTTTGCAGTGAGAAGGATAGACAGTTAATTCACACTGGTAGAGGTTTTGAACGTGATTAGTGTTATACCTTTTTCAAACTCTTCATCCTCCATGGCTCAGTGTGCAGTATTTTATATCTAGTATATTATCACACTGCCAGTTCATTCCTAGTAATGTTGATAGAATGTTGTCCTGGTTCCAGGAGGGACAGGGTTAATTCGCCTAGCAGGGCACAGGTATTCCATCCCATGTGAGCCATGCCCAGGGGGTAGTGGGGAGCTGGCCGGGAATGGGGAGGGGAACAGGAGCTAGCCGGGAAGGGGAGGAGGACAGGAAGTTGGAGGGGGTGCGCGTCACGTGGTCGGAGATGGTCCCGGGTGCAGTGGGTGAGCGGTCGGCATTGTAATCGTGTTTTCATACTTCTTTACCCGCGTTATTTGTTACTGTTTTGTTGTTCTGTTAAACTGCCTTTCTCCCAACCCGCAAGTTTTGCCTTTTTTTCTGATTTTGCCCTCCTGACCGTGGATGGGCTCTAGAGCGAGTGGCTGCCACGTGGTTCTTTGTTGCAGTCTAAGGCTAAACCATGACAAATGTCCGCAGTGTATTTATGTGTGTTAGTGTGATAATGAAGTGTTTGTCTTGGGTTAGCACCTAAACAGGCCACTAGGTTGGTCAGGCAGGACTTGCACTTGGTGAGGCCATGATGGCTGTTTGAAAGTGCTTCCCTGTCCTCCATGTGCTTTAGCATAGCTTCTAGGAGGATCTGTTCCACGATCTCAGTACAGAGGTGATGCTGACAGGTCGGTAGTTCCAACGGTCTTTCTACCCTTTTTAAAAATGGGTGTAATGTTTCCCTTTTTCCAGTCACTGGGGACTTCACCTGACTGCCATGGCTTTTCAAATACCATGGAGTGTGTAGTTGTTGTGGCAACTATATAAGCCAGTTCCCTCAGGACTTTGGGATGGATCTTCTCAGGTCCCATAGACTTCTGTATGTTCAGGTTCCTCAGGTGGTCATGAACCATTTACAGTGGGAGGGACTTTACTAGGATGGTGGGACAGTCTTAGCTGTGGTATATACTAGATTTAAAGTCTTGTGTAGCCATGTGTTTTGCAAGCATATGCTACTAAACATTGACTATAGATCAGACTAGTAGGATGGAAAATCTTCAGTGATAGTTACTTTGTATTTTCTTCAGCCAGCCTTTAAGTAGTGAAGGAAAGTTAATTTGGCCCGCCTCCCCTCATACCCTTCTCTTTTCAAGTCTATCTAAACCCAGCTTTCCATCCCTTTCCTTGATTATGATTTGCACTAACCCTCCAGCCATCTTAATGGCCCTATGCTACACTATCTCCAATTTATCTGTATTTTTCTTGGAACTAAGGGGTCCAAAGTTGAACACAGTACTCCAAATGGAGAGTATTGTGTAGATATCCTTAGAAATGACATCCCGCAGTCTGCTCTTGCTAGTGCAATCTATTAGCCTTTGTAATTGCCACAGGTAATCCCTGACTTGTATTCAACTTAACTTTTGTTCTTCTATCAGGACGTCAGGTCTTATTTGGAGAGCTGATACCTAGCCACTTGGATGTTGGCCTGCAGCACTGCATAGCATTATTCTGTTCCAGGTGTGAAATCTTGTGTTTGGTTTGTTGAGCTTAGTAAGTTTTGTCAGATCATCTTTACATCTTGTTAAGATACCTCTGAATGGCAGTCCTAATCTCCAGTATAGCAACTGCTCCTTTAAACTTGATGTTAACTGAAAATTTGCTGAAAACCTGTGTTTTGTCCCATCATCTTGGGTCACTAATGAAGATATTAAAAGAAATTGCTTATGGAGGGGTACCACTTATAACTGTCTGCTAGTTAGACTTTGAAAGGTTGATTGCATTTTTTCAGGCCCAGTGGCCCAGCCTGTTTTCCACAAGCATTTTAATCTATTCATCTAGACCCTTCATATTGCACCAGTATAGCTTCAAGGATGCTATGCAAGGCAACACAATATAGCCAAAGCAAAACAAACATCTCCACCGTTCCCCCTTTGTCATCAAAAAAAGCAATTAATTTGGTCAGGAAATATAAGTTGATGCTAAATCTGTGCTGGTTCTTCCCAATCACCTTCTTGTCCTTCATGTACTTGGAAACTGCTTTCAGGAGGAATTGCTGTGTAATTTTCACAAGGACTGAACTTAGGCTTTGTGACACTTAATTTTCTCTGGTTACTGGTGAGCTACTCCACTTATCAAGTACCTTCCAAATATGAGTGATGTTGATAAGCTCTTGTAACTCTTGGGTGTATATACTGCCCTCCATAGATGTGCAGTTTGTCTCTAACTTTGTTTTTCTCTGATGTTGTTAGTGGTTTTTTCCCCCAGAGTCTAGCCTCTAGAGTGTGGGAGACCTGAGAGGAGATCTTGCCAGCAAAAACTAAGGCAATGAGTACCTCATGTTTTTCTGTGCCCTTGGTCACTTCATCACCATCTTTATTCTGTCTTTGATCCTCCATTTGTTGGTGCTGTATGTATGAAGCCCTTGTTGTCTTTCATATTCCTTACCAGTTTTAACTCCATCTGAGCACTCATCTTCCCCATTCTGTCCTTGCATGCTTGGGCAGGGAGTCCATGTGCTTCCTGGGTGGCTTGTCCCTGTTTCCACCTGCATGCTCTCTTTTTGCAAATGAGTTTAAGAGTATTCTGTAAGGTTAGAGCTAATAGGCTTTATAGGCTTTAACATGCCTGCTGTAAATGCATAAACACAGCAGCAACTTAAGTAGATAATTTGCATAATAATGTCAGAAATAAGCACATATTTCGTGTTCAAAAGTTAGAGACACCACCCTGTGATTCGCGTTTATGCATTCTTCCTGCTTAAAAGCTGGAGAGAGAAGGAAAAGTACTGTAAAAGCTATGGTAGTACCTGTTGAATCATGCATATGCCAACTCAACAGTTCATTACAGCTCTGCAGGAGGGAGAGCAGACATCTTGTATAATTTACATGATTCCTGCAAGTGGCTTCTGTATTCCCCCCAACCACTCTGCAACGTGAGTTGAATTCAGCAGTGATGTTGTAGGCAGTTTTCTCTCAAAAGCCCTAAAAAGGAAAGAAAAAAAAAAAGTAGGCGGGGGTTGAATGGGGTGGTGTTTCTTGGTTTGACTCAAGTGTGATTTAAATATGGATAGGCCAAATGAATGACACACAATCTATCATTTACAGAATTATACGGTAACTGAGTTTGGAACGGGCCTCAGGAGGTCATGTTGTTCTCCTCTGCTAAAAGCTCATGTTCTGTTAAAGGGTGTTTTACAAGATAGAAATAAAAGATATTAAGAGGAAATGCTGAAGAACTGGAAAATAAAGGGTCTGTGCTGAGTAGTAGTGTTTGATCATGTTAAGAGAAACTGCTGCCTTGGATTAACATGTATTGAAAAGAGTTGTGGATCTGAAATCCTCTATGGGATCCTATGGGAAGGAGGTGTACACTTGGTGTCATTCAAAATCTCTGAAGTCAGCAATTATACAGCTGCCTTTCAAAAAAACCAAGTTGGCTCAGAGTGATTGTAACCATGATGTAGTTAAAAAGTAACTAGAGCTTAACGAATTGCAAACAGGGAAGAGACAGCCTATGTTTGCTTCATAGGAAAATGTCAGTCAGAAGACTTGCTGGTTGGTGGCTGGGCAGTTTGATCCTGACCAGAAGCCATGTATTGTAAAGCTGCTATGCGAGACTTTGATGGACCTCTGTAAAATACTGTGCATTAGAAGTA
>VZTM01021980.1:9794-26699 GCA_013400555.1 Jacana jacana | reverse complement strand
TTTAACGATGCTCAGTCTAAGGTAAGTTGGAGGACAGTTGGTCAAGGACCAGCTGGGCATGAAAAGTCTTTGTTTCTATTATTTAACAAGGTAAACAAAGAAAAAAAGGTACCTTTGCCACTGGTGCTTTCCATTGTGTACAAGTAATCCATGTAGAAAGCCCCAAACCTCTGCATTCCGGCTATCTCTGTGTATGTCTCCTACCAACAAAGCAAAGCAAACAGTGAAAACATTGTATTAGGAAAGAATCTTGAGATTACCAACTGATAGGTTGGTATGAGAGATATATCCATGTTTGGATTTGTGCATCAACACACGGAAAGGCTTATCAAAACAAAGGAAAGAGGTTATCCCAAAGAATTCACCTTTCCGATAGGTAATGTAACTTCTATTTGAGGCCACACAAAGGCACATCCATAATTCCAGTGGACATGCTGACCAATTCATCAATAACATCTAGTTAATTAGTACCTTTAATGGAGTAAATATTCTTCACTTAACCTTTTGCATCCAACAGATCTGCCTAATTAAATACCCTAAGACCTCAAGATCATTCTAGTTTATTTTATTTAAGGAACACTGTGGTTTTATTGTTAAACAGTAAGGAACCTATTAAGGCTTATGCCATCATTGGGATTTATATATAATATAATCCCTTATTACACAGCAAGCTCGCTTCTCCTCTTGCCAAAATATGGGCAAATCATACAAGCATTGCAGACAGGCCAAGGGAAGAGTAAAGCTTAAAACTAAAACATACTATGGGAAATGTTTGAATCTGTATAATGACTTGTGATTTCACTATTTATTTTTTCTATGAGATTCTTCAGCACCTCATCAGTAGTATCAAAAAGGTGAAAATATCAAAATTTAGAAGAAACTGGATAAATTTAAATATGGAAAATTGTTTACAATACCACAGAGCATAGAACTCCACCTATGAACACACCTGGAAGGGACCACCTTGGTCGCCACATCCAGTCTTTAATAATTGCAGTCAGGGAATAAAGTTTTACTGCACAATTTACAAAACAGTGACTGCAAATTTGTCTCTACCGAAGACAGAATTAGCAAGACAAATATAGCACAAAGACAATAAAATTAACATTTCTCAATATCTGGTTTCCAAGAGAGCACCTCTTAGTTTGAAGACCTCAAACTTACTGGTTAGGTTTAAAGAAACATGTGCTGGTAAAGCTTGACCTTTTGCTAGCGTTCTCTCATTCTCCGGGTATTCTGTAGTTAGCACTTTTAGAAACTATGACACTAATTCAGCTTTTGGGGCTGTTTGTGGGGAGTTTGAGGTTTCGTTTGGACATGTTTTTGGTTTGGTTTTGATTTTAAACACAAACAGGTTCACCTTTGTTTTGGCCATCTGCAAAGTAAGACTCAGTTAAATATGACAAAGTAATAAATATCAGTCCTCTAATAGTATGCAAATCTAAACAATAATTAGAAATCCATTAGAGAGCATTAGAATTCTTTTTCTAAGGAAAATGTAATTCTCTGACCTTATGATGAGCTGCATCCAATATAAATTCTGCACGAGTACTATTATTTTCTGGACTTCTGTAATCAAACAGTGAATTCGTAAGGTATGTCATCCCTTTTGCACTCAAATTTTCTCCGCAATTGAAGAAGTAGGCCTCCTTCATGAGGTAGAAGAAAATAATAAGGCAAGGGAGAAAAAAACAACAGTCAACTTAACTGAGCAGTTTCAGTTCTGTCATAACACACTAAAGATATGGCAGCATCCCTTAAGAGCATATTTCAATATGAATGAAGATAAGAAAATAAAAATTTTATTCAAACAATGCTGAGGTTCTCATCCACTCCCTCCCCATTTTCAAATTAATAAAGACAGCCTGAGCTACTCAATATTACAGAACCCACAATACAGAATATACATTCATTTTAATGGAAAATAACTTCAGATGACTGTTGCTCCAACTTCTGCCCATCCTCGTAACTATACACTCACCTACACCCCCATTTCTCTTACTGACCAATGCCTTCAAGATGCCTTATCTCACCTATTTATGATAAGCAGTTATTTCAGCATATGACCTGACTACCTCTTGCACTCCTCTTATGTACATTTTTTACATACCTTCTGCATACCCCAAACCCTCTATCCTACTGAAATCTAGACAACTTTTCCATCAAGAGTTATCCTTCCATAACAGTTATTTATGAGATTGATTTTTCCAACCATCTATCACGGACAAGTTGGAACCTTTATGAAAGGTCCAACCATAGCAGTACAGAAAGACGACAGGGGAGGGAGTATCAGCATCACCAGCATTCTCACAAAAATAGATATTTTCTTAAATTCACATCCTAGAGGGTGGCAGAAAAATGAAAAAAGAGCAAAAACCCAGATGTCCCTTATCAACTAACCAACAGGCAATTCATTCATACACCCACCCACACCAATCCAAAAATGACTTCTCTCATGATTTTATATCTCACAATCTCACAGCTGCTGCAGACACAGCTGCCTTCCACCGTCACATCCCCAACCACGTCTCTCTCGTATCTAACAAGGTCAGCACAGCACCTTTTAGAGTTGGCTGATGCTTGCCTCCCCAGCCTGTTTCTATGGAAAAGCTCACATGTATCCAGTGCAGCACACCAGTCACGTTCTGTGTCCCACCACACCTCTATAATCCCAATAATGTCATACACTAGAGCTGTGTAAGGATATCTATTTCTTCTTGTTCGTTTTTTTTTTTTTTTGTGCTGCACATATTTGTTTGAGATGGATGCCAAGAAATGTCATTTTCACAGGGGAAGTATAAGAACCTGTCCCATCATACCAGCTGTAGTACAGTAAATGATCATTTTCCAAACAAGGAGATCGAAAGTGGCCCTGCCATGAAGTGTACCAGTTGATAAGAAGATGGACACAAGCCAAAAATGTGCATTCACAACCCAGAAGGCCAACCTCATCCTGGGATGCATCACAAGAAGCATGGCCAGCAATTCAAGGGAGGTGATTCTACCCTCTACTCTGCTCTAGTGAGACCCAAGCTGGAGTACTGTGCCCTGTTCTGGAGCCCTCAGCACAGGAAAGACATGAACCTGTTGGAGCTGGTCCAGGAGGGCTACAAATTGATCAGAGGGCTGGAGCACCTCTCTTATGAAGAAAGTCTGAGAGAGTTGGAGTTGTTCAGCCTGGAGAAGAGAAGGCTCCAGGGAGACCTTATTGTCACATTTCAGTTCTTAAACGGCTCTACAGGAAAGATGGGGACCAACTTTTTAGCAGGGCCTGTTTCAGTAGGAGAAGGCGTAATGGAGGTTGGACTAAATGACCTTTAAAGGCCCCGTCCAACCCAAACTCTTCTATGATGATTATAAAACATACCAGAATTGTTTATTCAGCAAGTCAACCTTGCTGAATATTTCAATATACTCACTTCTTCACTCCTATTTATGTTCTCTTCAAAGTCTTTAATTCCCATAATTCCTTTAAGGCACATAGCTTGGCAACCAACAAAGCCTATTTGGCAATCAAAGAAATGTTCCCCCTTCATAAGGACCTAATGAGGAAAAATAAAAAGTGATATTTTGAAGAATTCTACTCCAAAAAAATGAGATAATATACAGAAAAGTGAACCGAAATATGTTTAGGTTTATACATTTGGAGCTTTAATAACTAGCAAGACAATCAAGCAGTCTACTTAGAAGGAAGGGATTATTTAAAGTCTCATCACTACAACACTAGAAATTTCTGTCTACATGATTATTACAATAAACACATCCAATATAGCAGAACATGAACAATCAGTAATGAAATAATTTCAAAATATTTTATTAGTAACTGCTTCCTACAGTATTTATAATGAATAAAAAAACAACCCTGACAACAGAAAATTACCTCAACTGTGGTTCCTTCTTGTTCCCAGCATATAACTTCTTTGGATTTTACTTTCTGAGGGCTGTAATAACTACTTTCAGCTTGCATTTCAGTGAGCTATGAAACAACAGGATAAACACCTTATATAAGTCAATATTAGTATTAAACAGCAGTAATGTCATTAATATACAGAACTGATTAAGACAAATTAAATTATGGGCTAAAATTTATTAACAAGCAGGAAACAGGTGCAGTTAAACAGCTGTAGCACATTATCCATATAAGAACTTCTCATATTCAACTTCTGGTTGAAGTATGCCATAACAGAAAGTCTTAAATCCACAACGGTATTTTTAGTTTGCTTATCTAAAGAGAAACTATGTGAAAAGATGAAACAGATACACAGCTGCATTATTAACATCGGATCAAATTAGCTTATAAATTGCTGTAAAAATGCATAAATCATTATTTATTCTTCCCAGCAACCAGCATGATAATCTTAGGGAAACATTTTGATTGTCATATAAATTAATGTTTCTCTCAATTGCTGTTTCTTGCATTATTTCGATATAAAAACTTAAATTGATAAAACACATACACTCACGTTAAAAAGAATATAACCTGCAGCTAAGAGAAAGGGAGAAAAAAGGCACAAAATAATGAAAGTGTTATGTCTTGCATTAAGAAAAATACTTACATTTGTTTATGTTAGGCAGCTTAAATAGTTCAAATTCTAATTTTTGTATAAAAATATCCACAAGCTCTCATTATTTTCAAGAGTGGATACACATGGATGTGGTTTCAAATTAAAATTTTGTAATCCAAATGTCCAAGAAAATTGGATTAAAAAAATCACCCTTCAGCTGTGTGCAATTATTGTAGAGGAAAAGCAATTAATTGATTAAAAGAACTCAGACATTACAAGAATAATTTTCACAATTATTAGAAAACGCTACATTTAATTTGGCATGATTTTTAGCTGGAATGATATCAACTGTTCAGAATGCTAATGCAGAAACTTGAGCTTATTTTTTTACCAAAATATGAACCACAAATTAATTCCATACATTCTTTGCATGCAAGCAGAACAATGAATTCTGTTTTCCTCCTAACCATCACCATATTAGTATCATACAACTCTTCAAATTCAAAATTGATAGAATGCAAGATGTTACATTTTAAGTAGTTTTTATCACTCCCTAAAATAAAATGCATCAGGCTTTCCCAAGGAAAGGCCAATCCAGCAAATCTTGCTCAAAAAGAGAAGTTCATATTATTTTTAATGAGTTTTCTCATGTGAGGAAGGAGGACACACAATTACTACTGTATGGCAAGGCACAAAAGAAAGAAGACGCTGAGCAATGATAAATGAGAAATCTGAGTTTTGGTTGATTGTTCAGCTTTTTTAACTGGTGTCCCAGGGATATAATTAAAGGAGGAAGAAAAAAATTCCATTGTTTGTTTTTAGACTGTTGTGTTTTTTCTTTAAAGGCAGTCTGAAGCAGATTGACACAAAAGAACATGACTGAATGGCTGTTGATGCTTTATGTCCTCAAATTTTGCAACCAAAACTTGCCAGGAGACTAAAGGCTTAAAACATTAACCTCCCCCCAGAATGCCTGCAGCTGTGAAAGTCACTTGTCTCATCCTTTCTGTCAGTTGCTGAGCAGCTAAATGCTCTGGTATTCCACCAAACAAAAAATGCTCAGAGAAAGTAACCATGAAGCCACTCAAAACACTCTGATGTGCACACCAATAGCAAGGCAAACAGGCAGAAAAGGGAGCTGCTGGTAGCACTGAGTGTATAATCAGGCCCATAAACATTATATGAGGGTTATGAAGACCACAGAACAGAACCTCCTGAAAGCTATGCTAAAAGATATTTGAGACAGCATGCATGTATTCACCAAAGACAGGTCCTGCCTGACCAACCTCATGGCCTTCTATGATATGATGAAGTGACTACATCAATGGACAAAGAAAGAGCTACGGATGTCATTTATCTGGACTGCCATAAGGCCTTCGACCCTCCACATCCTTCTCTCTACTTTGGAGACATACGGATTTGATGGGTGGATTGTTCAGTGGATGCGGAACTGATTGGATGATCACATCCAGAGGGCAGTGATCACATCTAACGGTTCCATGTCCAGATGGAGATCAGTGATACGTGATGTCCCTCCAGGATCTGTACTGGGACCAGTGCTGTTTAGTATCTTCATCAATGACATAGACAGTGGGACTGAATGAACCCTCAGCAAGTTTGCAGATGGCACTAAGCAGAGTAGGGCAGTTGACAGGCCTGAGGGACTGGATACCATCCAGATGGACCAAGTCAGACTCAAGAAGTTGGCCCATGTGAACCTCATGAGGTTCAACAAGGCCAAGTGCAAGGTCCTGCGCCTGGGTCAAGACATATATAGATTAGATACAAGAAAATTTATGGGTTTTGATTTTGTTATAATGAGTGTGGTGAAACACTGAAAAAGGTTGCCTAGAGAGGTGATGCTCAGTGACAGGACAAGGGGCAACAGGCATAAAAAGGAACACAGGAAGTTTCATCTTAACATGTGGAAACACTACTTTGAGGGTGATGGAGTAGTGGACCAGGCTGCCCAGAGAGGTTGTGGAGCCTTCTTCTCTGGAGATATTCAAAGCCTGCCTGGATGCGTACCTGTTCAGCCTGCTCTAGATGAACCTGCTTTGTGGCAGGGGGATTGGATTAGATGGACTCCAGTGGTTCATTCCAACCCCTACTGTTCTGTGATCCTGTGGCAGATGCCCCATTCCTGGAAACACTCAAGGCCAGGTTGGATGGGGCTCTGAGAAATCTAATCTAGTTGAAGATGCCCCTGCTTGTCACAAGGAGATTGGACCAGATGATCTTTAAAGTTCCATTCCAAACTAAACTATGAAAGTACTGCAGTTCACCCAGAAGGCTGAACGTCATTAAAACAAACAGACAAACAAAAAAATAAACACAAAAACAAACACAACCTTAGTTATTCTGCTACTCATAGAAATACTATTAGTTCCTGTTCAGAAGAGTTCTGGCCTTGATTTAATACACTTTTAATTACAAATCTAAGAGCCACTTTCTACTATAGTTATGCAAACAATTCTGTATGTATATAGTCTGGCATCTGTAAAAAACATTTTGCTAATTCAAAACCCTAATTTTTAATTTCTGTCAGTATATCTCAGTATCTTATACAGGCTCCATATATTCCCTCCTGCAAACTTATAAAAGGAATAGAGAGAAGCCCAGCAAATATTCTATGGTTACTTTACAGAAAATAAAATCTTTCTGTACATACATAGTTTATTGCTCAGATTGCGTGTGTGATTTATCCCTTCTTTAATTCTGTTCCAACTCATGGAAAATAATTTCAACATTATCAATTTAAATTCGTATTTGCACATATTATAGATTAAAGATAGAAAAAACATTCTTCAAACAAAGCTGAAAGTTTTTTACCCAGAAGTATATTTATATAAACTTTATTAGATGATGATCTAATAAACTTTATTAGATTATATAAACTTTATATTAGATGGATAGGATACTGCAATAAATATCTGTAGAAAACGTTTTAAGCTTTTTCTCCCATCAAAAACTATTACGTAAATCAAGTGGTTTCTCTTTTAAATTAAAATGTCCATATGCAAATTCCACCTCAAATAGCAAAACCACACTGTAACGGACAATACATTATGATGCGAGAGGAATTTTCAACATTCACATTTTTCATTAGTGTAATGTTTCTTCTCTGAAATGAAACAGTAGACAAGCATGCAGATAAATGCCAAATAAATCCTCTGCAACACAGAGAAATCCATACCTTAAAAGTCACTGTTGCCTTTGTACAGTAAAACCCAATTGAAATAACAGGATCCTTGAGGGACTGAGATTTCTGCTGATGTTGTGTCGTTCCATCTCCAGTTCCACTAGAATCATTCTCTTCATCGTCGTAACTCACAATAGCAGGAACAAAAGACCAAGCCCAAGAAACCCATCCTTGCTGCTGGTCATCATCTTGATGCAAATATGGATCTTGATTAATATACTGCGTTGGATACTGCATTACTGAGCTTGTTTCATCTTCTGCACCTTTTAAAACAAAAAGTCAAATTTCAAATCAACCATGCTTGAAAATTAATTTATTATACTTAAAATTATAGCATGTGAGTTTTATCTAGAACAATATTCCACACAGTATTCACTGATATTTAATTTATAATGATAGAAAATAAGTAGAAATTTTAAATTTCTAATATAAGTTTCTAAACACTTGTTTGATTCATCAACATTTTCCTCCAAAAAACATTAAGGACCTTTGCAATAGTTTTATTATCATACATTCGCAATGAGACCACAATTTGTCATCTATACCACACGCTTTCAAGACTTCTTTCACTACATCCCTTCCAAAGCTCCAAATTAAACTCTACTAGATAAGCATACATTACAATCTTATAATTTTCATTTTGAAAGTGAAATAAAAAAGAACTTCAATTGCAAAAGCCATAAGAAGGAAAAAGTAAACATAATACATCCCAAAATTAAGACTGAAAATCTCCTTTGTTTAAAAGTCAGGTTTTCAAGTATCAACGATACAGGTTTACCTACACCCAAAAAAGCTGGTGTGCCACCTGTGAGTCAAAAACTAAAATCAAATGCTGGTCTTTTGTGAAAGAAATATAGAGACATAAAGAAATAATATAGAGACAAGAAAGAAATAAAGAGACAACATACAGAACAAAACAAGGATTCCCACAAAGATACCAGTCAAAGATTCATGATCCAAACAGTAACACTTGCACACATACAAACAGCACAATTAACTTAGCCTTCATTACCACTCTGTTAGGACTCTCAGGGAGTATTAACTGCTTCAGAGTTACCATAGGTAGTACAGAATGCAGGAATGTTCCCTCAGGGGAGCGATATTGAATGTATTATTTAACTGACAATGGAAATAGGCATGTTCCATTTCTGTATGCTTATTTTTTTATTTCAGAGGACCCATTGTTGCAAGTTTTAGGGCTTTCAGTCTTTAGTCTAGTTAGTCTTCTAGTCTAATTATTTATACACTTGTGCAACAGGAGAAAGCATAAGAAAAAACACTCATGAGAACTCTCTGCATAAACTTGGGGGCAAGGACATCTCCTCCCACAAGGGCAATGCAAGCTTCCTTCCTACTCTCTCTACAAAACAATGTCAGAGATGGGATTTCAATCCAAATGTAGATCTCGAAACACAGGAAATACAGAAGAGGTGAGCATAAAGTCTTGGAAATGGCTAAGAGGTAGAACTGTCAGATGTACAAGGAGAAATAATTCATATGGAGCATGACTCGAGCAGTTTAGCCTAGACTGTTGTTGGCAAAGACAAGAGAAATGGTGGAAGGTCTGCCAAAAGAGAAAAAAAATCCAGAGGTACTAGGACCTAGGTCACGCATAACATTTGGTCTGCATAGCCGTAAAATTCAGCCATCATTTAGCATACTTCTTTGTTGCAGGATGTTTATGCACAGATATAAAAGATGCCAAGTGGTAGTTTGGCTTATAATATTAATATTTTGGAAGCCATTAAAATAAGGCAGAAGAGCAGCTAGACTGAATAGGTGATATCTATACACTGTGAGACAGAAGACAGAAAAAGAAGATAGACCTATCTTCTCTCACTAAATTCAAACTACTACAACCATAATGTAAACAAGAGTCAAACATTGGAACAAAACCATATCAGCCTCATAAGCAGCCCACAACATCCTCAAAACACTTCAAAGCATAAATATAATGTAAATACCTTTGTAACAAGTAACGCACAAAGGCTCGTTGTTTTTAACTAATTATGCTATCCACTACATCAACTGCAAACATATAGGCTAGTGAAATATAATGATAAAGCCCCTATGCTTTACATACAGCAATTTGTTAGAGGACAAAGTGCTCCTACTCATCAAGTTTCTAAATCCACTCTTGCTAGCTATCAATACCTGAGATCACACCGGAACAATCTTGCTTCATTCTGTAGGGCAGTGTTTCCAGTTAAGAAATACATTTTAAAGAAATTATATAAATAAAGTGATTGCATCTCGCTGTTTCCAAGTTTGATCTTCAGAAATCCACTATCCTTTTCCTTTTTTAAAGGGTTTGAGATACTTATCTCCATGAGTCTGGCATCTCTCACCACAAGTCTGGAACTAACCCAGTAGAAAATTACTCTTTGTATTTATTTATTTTTCTTCCTGTGTTAGATTTCAGCCAGGTAAGTCTGATCCAGCTTAGCCTGTGGCTACACAAATACAAGTGCTAGCACTAAGGGAAGCGGGAGGGAATGCATTGCTATCCCTGCTGGCAATGGCATAATTTTTCATCTGGTTGAATCAACCATGAAACTGTATAAATGCAATTTTGTAATTACTTCAAGAACACAGCTGTAGATGTTCATCCTTGTATCACTAAATAACGCAGACATAAAATTCATTTCCTCATCCATATTTTACCTGCTCTAAACTAGAGAAGCTACTGCAAACTCACCACTAAGGTGACATTATTGTTAATTATGACTACCAACAAAAAATAAAATAAAAGACATTTGCAAGGAACCAGAGTTACCTTGCTGATAACAACAGTTTTGGTGCTGACCTCGAGAATGCAATAGGCCTTATATTTGTCCTTGCAGCACAAAATGTTCTTGCAGAATTTAAAATGTAACAACACACATGCTTTCAGAGTAATAAATATTTTCTTATAACTTTCCTTTGCAGGTATTTATTACATAAAGGAATGAACAGAAAAGACTAACATACAGAAAAACCCAACAGCTTGATGTTTGTAAAAATTCCCCCCAATCTGTTTATACCACTCAGAGGCTGTGTTGCCAAACTGAATTTTATTCAAAAAAAAGATGTTCATTTTGGATCTATACCATAGAAATGCAATAAAGTGACTGCCAAAAGACAATTCATAATATTTACAATGCTAGTAGCTTAAGTTTTTGATGTTTAACTAGCTTTACTTTACAGTACATATTAAAAAGTAGTGTCTCATGATCTATCACACACGTGTTAGTGTAACACAGCAATACTGATGAAGGCAATTGCACATAACTGGAAATGATACCAACACCAGCAGAAACTAAAATCCTATGCACCAAACTCTAGTTTGAAAGGTATTCAGCATCTCCTTTTGAATCTGATGCCATCGTATTTGTAGCATGAATACAATATTACAACAGATTCACACACTCAAATGACAGTACTTTTATATATTGAAGAGGTATCACGCGTATTCCATACAAGACAACCCAGCACAGTGACTCAGATAGCCAGGAATCAGTACCACTAATAGTACGTCTTAAGGGTTGCTTTTTTCTTATGTCTGCATCAACAGCATCTTCCTTAAACCTCTGTATCCTACTGGACTAGAATACACTCTCACCTTACAGACAAACGTAAATCAAAGGAAGAAATCATAACTCCCTTTCACTGCTGAGTTGCACAGTCCACTAGATAGGGAATATTACAGGAACATACAAGAGCTTCAGGTTCAACTCTAGAGAATCTGCTTTTACATGGTATGTATCTCCACCTACTAAACAAACGTCCCCAAGCTACTATTCCTAGTCTATTAATTTTGTCTTCCCGGAAATTGAAACTTCCCTAATGAAGAACTGATGGATAAGGAGGGAGAGAATGAATCCCAATGAGAGAATTAATCACCTTCCACATTTCTTAAGAAAACTCCAAATAAAGAAGGACACCAAAAGTGCTGAAATAACACCAGTAATTATTCTAAAGTGCTCCCCCATGACATTACCTGGGGTTGCTAATCAATCATTTAAAAATGCCAATTATTTAAGCAATATCCCAATCTCAATAAAATGAGAAGCAGATATACAAGTTAGTTAAGCATGAACTACAAAACAAACAGCAGTGATTGTAAAACACCGGAACCAGGACAAGTGGTAGGGGATCTATTTTCTATTGTAATGGCAAAGGAGACTACATAAATTGAGAGGGAGTTGGGATTGTTTAGTTTGAGGAAGAGGNATCACAACAAAAGGGCAAGTGCCTCAGGGTTAAGGTACACATCACAGGACAATTAATCTCAAAGTGATATGGTAAGTGCAGATACCCAAATAGGGAGAGGAAGGTGTTAGTTATCTGACAATGCCAATCCAAAAAGTACTTTTGCTTCATATCTCACATACAAGCTCAAGAAAATGAACCTGAAATACAGTTTTCTCTCTAGAAGCATTAAAAACCAATTGCTTGCATTCTGCCATCTACCTTGTATTACTTTTAAAATCATCAGCAGAAAAACTGGGCTTTATTAAAAAAATTTACAAAAAAAAAAAAACAACCTATGACTCGTGCCTTTCGAAGATTTAATCACTTTTTTTGGGTCTCTACTATACAAAGGGTTCTAATGTTTGTCAAGAAAAAAAGAAAATGGCAAGACAACATTAAATAGATGTTTAAAAGGCAGTCATAAAAATCTAGTTCTCCACAAAAGGTCACAGTTCTTAAAACAATAAAAAATATTTAATATAAACAAATTTAATCTCCCAAATTTAGGAACTTTAAAATTTGGGAAGATTTAATTTTCATTCTTTCTTTTTTTTCAACTGCTGCTCATTTAACTGATGTTAACAGACATTAGCTATTCTACATGCCCAAACATTTATTCCAACTTAATGAAATCTGGCCATCTCCATACAGTGAGTTTGATACCCATCCTCAGCATGCAGGATCTCAGCAACCAGTAACATTGCACTAGTACAGATGCCCGGAAGGTTAGCCACTGTCGTGCTGGCTGCACCACACACTGACCCCACAAGTCCCATTTTGCAGGTGTGTGTCTCTGCTGCATCTTTACAGCCTGTTGAAATATGAACTGCAGCTCTAACTACTGTTCCTTGGGAGGATATCAAATTATAAATGCAAGAAACCCCAGTAACAGAGCTAGATGACTGGAGGGGGAAAAAACCAAGACTGTGGGGTTCCCTGCACCACTCATTTACCCCACAAAATACACAAAAACATGAGGCGCTGAGACAGTATTAGGTACTCCTGTACAAAGGTCATATGTATATCTCCATCTCTTTAATCCTCAGAAGGAGATAGACAAAAAGTGTAGGGACAAGGAAAATACACAGGAAAGTGTAATTTGGCACATACAACCTTTTATCCTGACATCATTGCAGTCAAACTGGGGATCATTTATTGCATATTGCAGAGGCAATTCTTTCTCCAGCAACTAATGTTCACATAGAATTTTTTGCTGTTACAAATTATTTGCACCTGTTTTTCTCAGTCAACTCCAATCTCATATTCAGCCCAAAGCTGACAATATATTATACTCATTATATTGATCTGCTTTTCGTTCCATTGGTTCCATCCCAAAAAATTCCCCACAGCACTGTTCTTACTACCAAGTTTTCAATAAGAAGCACTTCAGCCCATTAAAAAAAACAACTGAGTTTTACAGTATCTATGCAACATTTTATTCTTTTTAGTATTGTAAAAGTGTTAACGACTCATGTNCTGGGGATCATTTTCTCCACTGTTTAGGAATAACTCGCCTCTACACAAACTCTTCCTCACAACCACTCTTCCTCAGTCAAATATGGATAAATATTTCAGTTCTCCCCTTTTTATCCTAATAGAATATTGCAGAGGCAATTCTTTCTCCAGCAACTAA
Source organism: Jacana jacana (assembly GCA_013400555.1). Lineage (NCBI taxonomy): Eukaryota > Metazoa > Chordata > Aves > Charadriiformes > Jacanidae > Jacana > Jacana jacana. The sequence continues at coordinate 13,126 of VZTM01021980.1, read as the reverse complement.
TGTTCACATAGAATTTTTTGCTGTTACAAATTATTTGCACCTGTTTTTCTCAGTCAACTCCAATCTCATATTCAGCCCAAAGCTGACAATATATTATACTCATTATATTGATCTGCTTTTCGTTCCATTGGTTCCATCCCAAAAAATTCCCCACAGCACTGTTCTTACTACCAAGTTTTCAATAAGAAGCACTTCAGCCCATTAAAAAAAACAACTGAGTTTTACAGTATCTATGCAACATTTTATTCTTTTTAGTATTGTAAAAGTGTTAACGACTCATGTTCACAAAGGCTTTCTTTATTTTCACTTAGTTTTTTTGAGAGTAAAGATCATGACAGGGTCAGTATGCTTTACAAATATTAGAAAATTTCACAATGTTCCTTTGGGATGGAATGTTACTGTTATTCTTGCCATTTTACACCTGGGAAACATGCTTCCTATGCTGGAATTACATTCTGCCATGGATTTCATTTCACAAAAAAATAAAAAGCTACACAATTTTATAATACAGAACCTCAAGGCAATCGTTCAGAGGAGGTAGCACCAGGAACTGTTAAAACCACGCTCAGAATCTCAGTAGCTCATACTGCTCCTGATTCCAGCTTCTCACATCTTTCCCAAGTTTCATGCTCAGCATCTCCTAACATTACCATGCAGACCCATCTCAGCTGTCTGCCCGCCTGCCCTGCAACCACCCTCAGCCACGCAAATTTTCATTTCTAGTAGGCTGTCTGTATTTCTTTGCCCAGCGAGTGCAAGACTTGCTCTGCTTGAACTCTTTTTCTGTTCTTCAAACCTCTCAGAGCATTCTTTCCTTAAGGAGTTCTAGCATTTCAGCCTCATATCGACCTCACCAAAGCTGTCCAACTAAATTTCAGCTCTCTCTTGCCTCCTGGTTTCTTTCTTTCATGCCTAAATCAGCTTAATTTCTAGTTATGTTAGCCAATTTTTTCCACCACAAACCAAAAGTTTATTCTGAAGTCAGAGCCTGGCACAGTTGGCAGCCTGGCACTGCCATAGACTCTTATCCAAATGCTTCTCGCTTTTGTACCTCTCTGCACTGAAATACATCCATTTTCTCCTACGTGCCACCTGTACAGACATCTAAGCCCACAATTCAGGCAGCCCTCAGACCCTCAGAAGCAAAAGGCCTGTCCAGTCCTGAGCAAGAGGATGATGCAGTACTATTTGAATTTACATACCAAACTAGAGTGAATTTGTACCTGTATTTCTGACCTGTAATTTTATCTACGCAGTCTGAATGCTTTCAGCATAACAGAATCGGAGCAGATTGTACTCAAGAAGCAAAATATATGATCATGACAGAGGCTACCCTCCTGCCAAATCTCAGTCTTGGTCTTACGTTTGGGTATACAAGAACAAACTGCTGCTGGAATACTCAGATATAGACTGGTTTTATTATGTTAACAATGACATAATAAATATAAAGACCATCCAAAAGACTAGGAATTAACAATAACTGAGCCCAGTAAATTCTTTAAATGAAAGGATGAAGGATTGCTTAGTAATAAATACTGGGTTAAACTCCTTAATGAATCTTCAGGATCCTTTCAAAGAGTTATAAAAATGTAAATTGTAAAGGAGGTATGTACATTATTAAATATAAATATTTTGGGCACAATTCCAGTGGAATTAGTCTTAGATTTCATGAAGCGTTACTCTTAGAAAAAGAGAATGTAGCTAATATAGCTCAGCAGACAATACATGTCATTTATTACTGTACTTGATTACTTTTTTTTTTTCCTGAAAGTTGTAGCACATTCAAAGTTTCCTCAGAAAAATTCAAATCTGTGGTTGGGAATTTGGGTGACAAGTGAACCATGAATTGCTAAGAAAGTGGTTTTTTTTTCCTTCTCAGACACAGATAAAATATGAAGCCAGAAGAAAGCAAAAAGAGTAAACTCACAAACTGATGATATGGGTAACCTGGTTAATGACAATTTGGCACTGGGATCTAACAGCACTCCTGCTTAACTGCACTGAACAAAAGCAAAAAACTCATCAGATATTTTAACGTTTTTTGTGTATGCATTAAAATTAGAATACAAGTCTCCAAATAAGTTCCCTGTTTCGAAAGTAAATTAAACTTCTGCTCTACAAATGCATAAAACCAAGACAATTCAAAACTGGGAATGACAGTCCATCCTCCCTCATACGCACCTATATGCATTTCTTATATTGCTGCAACTTCCTAATAGTTCACCTAAAACAAAACCTCAACACTCAAATACATGATATGATAAAAAGTAGCAAAAAAAAATATTCAACAGCAAAGCCACGTAAAATTGTGGCTGGAGTAAAAGCTTCACATCTCAAAATGCATCGCTGCTGTCATTGCAATATGAAGCTGCAGATGGGAAGCCAGCACACAAAGGTAAAGAGAATTCGCCCCTCAATGAGTGCAGTGCTCCTCACAAGATCGTGTCACAGTAAGTTCCCATGAAAGATCATGTAGAAGAGAGAATACAAGTTAAACAAAAATAAAAAGCAAAGGGGGCTAGACAATGAAAAAGGATGGAACTACTGAAAACATAGTGCAAAGTAATGTTTTGCTGTTTAGAAAAAATGACAATAAATCTATTCTCAGTAACAAGTTTCAAAGAAAGTTGGAAAAACACATCACTTTGAAACTGGCAGCAGCCACATTTGAACTAAATAAAAAAGTCAAAGTTGCCTAAGGGCGGGTGCCTTGTTGCACAATATAGAGATGGATAAATCCATGTACCTTACTGCATCACAACCCTTCAAATGGTCTTTTTAGAGAAAGTTTAACCTCAGGTTAATCTGGACTATTAGAATACTTTTCAGAACATAGCATGAAAAAGATGTGAGAGCACTGCATATTTAGCCAGCACAACGAAGTGCCTCTCTAATGTACCGTAGACTGCTGAGATACTTTGCAATAGCTAGCCTTGGCCATTCGTATTTGTAAAAATCAAATAAATTAATAACTTTAACATTTTTTTAAAAAAGCAAAAGTTGTATTTACCTGCAATGTTTCCCAACATATCTTTAGTGTGNCAAACAATGACTGTCAAAAACACTCTTTGGGTTGAAGACAATTGGAGACCCTCAGGTTGAAAAGTCAGATGTAACATATTATGCATACGTATATATATATATATATATATAAACCTTTAATATCCAGGGTCCTTCATTTTGATCTTTCCCACTCCCAGGTGCAAGTGGACAAGTTAACAGGGCAGGGAAAGGATTCAGCCCACCTGAAGCACAGAAAACGGGCTTCTCTGGATATTTCAGTTCAAACGTGCAATTAAGCATTTTTCTCTAAATGAAAACAACAAGTTCTG
>VZTM01021976.1:13384-32696 GCA_013400555.1 Jacana jacana | reverse complement strand
ATATATGTAAAGTAATATTAAAAATATATTTTTTTCTCCTAATGGGTTACCACCCATCAAACTTGCTATCCTAAGGGATTTATGGCATCACCACATAGGGTATCAGCATTGTATGCAAGTATATATTTTTCTTTTAAGGAAAGAAAAGATTTAAAAAAAAATAATCAGGAACATAGGTGTAACTATCATACTTCAAATAAATGCAAGACAAATCTCATGTTTACTTGACATAAGTTTGTACCTCAGTTTCTTGTGAGTTTTATCATAGTATCATTGCAGAAATGATGAACGTTGCCAAGAGTTTTGCCCAGTGTAAGCTACCACTACGTTTTTTTTTCCTCTCTTTTTTTTTTCACTTGCCTTGTTATGGACATCATTAAACTGTTTCTTTCTGTAAGTAGAACTTGACAGAAGGCACAGCTCAAAAGGATTGGGCATACACTGCATTAATAACGTATTTGAAAGATAGCTTTGAGGTGCAAAATTACACTGGGATAAACTATCTGCTTTGAGTGTTATGTAGTGGTTGTAGAGGTCAACATTTACACAGATCTCTGGCAGAAATCATCTGAATCCCATTTGTTATTTTACTAGATTAAGCATACATATACACTATATATATATATCTATGAGTCTGAAATAACTTTGGCAGATGACAGTAGTGAGAGCTGAATGCTGCCATAAGCTATTTCTGGAATTCAGCCTCTGCTTCCCAGGTTTTATATGTTTTAAATATTTGCACGCCTGGTTAGGTAATCTGTCTTCTGCACTCTGGGAATTCTCTTGTACCTTAAAAGAATGTCTTCCTGCCAATGACAAAGGGAAACTTGTACAATTGCTTATTTTTGTTGTGGCTATCAGTCTGCTTTTAGGATTTGCTCTGTAAACATATGCCTTAGGGTGATATTTTTAAAAATTTCCTATAACTAATGATCTGTAAAAGGAATTAGTACCAACAAAGATTGATGCTGCTCTAAATTTCAGTGCAGCGCTGCTGCTGACTTCCAGTTGTTCGTTCTACACAATAGAATATGGTCATTGAAAATCCCTAACAGTAGAAAAACTTATCAAAGTTATAAAATAGTACTTTTAAAACCTTCCATTTCACACTGGAAATGGGCTTCAGAATATTTCTGATAAGAACTAGCTGTGGTTAATAAGTTCATAAACCAATGTTAAAATACATTTATTTTACTATTACTTGAAAGTAGTGATGAATAATTCATCCTGAACTAGATACACTGCTAGCACTAAGAACGAGTCACCAGCAGTAACATACCAGATGGGAACCAAGGTGCTGCAAACTGACTTTATTTAAAAAATGCAAGTTAATGCTCCTGTTAGGAATACTACTCTTTATCACTAACATAGATGAGTGTTTCTGTACATGGATAGGCGGACCTGTGGCTGATGTAAGTCAGGATAGTTCTGCTGATGCCAGTGGAGCTATGCTGACTTTATGCCAGGTGAAGATCTGCTCTCTAATGATTTCCTTGCTTCTTCATGTCTTGCATCTTTATCTGTGGTTATTGGCTGTACACTTTTTAAGGTAATGTTAATGTCTCGCCCCCCCATCTCCTTTTAATGTTTGGTGGTTTGTTTTTTGTTTTTGTGTTGGTTTTTTTTTTTAATTATATTAAAGTTCTATAGTTCAGAAGGACCTAGGATAAATAACAGAATGCACTCATGAAAATTACTTGGGGCATGCTATAGAGAAACCTCTGGAAAGAGGGTTTCTTTACTTATGAAATATAGTAGTACAGTTCTAAAAAAAAAAGACCAAATTTGGATGAGCTTTAATTGAATTGGCATTGGCTGTTTTAAGTAGATGGTTAACAACTTTCCACTCTGGAGTTAAAATGATAACTTACTGAGATCAAAATAATGTTTCCTGGTCTAATTTACCTTAACAATGGTTTTGTTTGCTTGTTTGCTTTACATTTCAAAAATCATAGGCATTTTTGTCTGTTTTTAAACAAAGCACAAATTTGGAATCACATCTACTTGTTTGTCTCTTAAAAATTAATGTTCTGAACAAAACCAGCTATTCCTGTAAAACCAAGAACAGAAAGGTATTTGAGATGCTTTAAGAAATGAACTGTAAAACATTATTTGCATTGTATCATCATGTGAATGAAAACTTTTTGTTAAGCATTAACATTTACAAATAGTAAGTACCAAAAAACATTTGTGTAAAACTTATGAATAGAATATTTCAAAATACATAATTCACTTGTTAATTTCTTGAATCCCCTTAAAAATTGTGAAGATTTGTTCTCTTCAACTTGATAATTTGCAAACTACCTAGTTACGTCAACATTATCTTAACATCATATTTTAGGTATATTTTGTACAACAGTGGGTCATAATTTTTTTTTTTTTTTCAAAATAAAAGGAACTTCTACAAAACCTGTTCATTTCTTGTCCATGAACTACTTTATGGAGATAAGCATGTCTTTTTCTGAAGGGAATGAGATTTTTAATTTAAAAGTTTTCACAATGTTAGACTGCTGTAACACGAGTAGTTCTTGTCCTGGCAGCATGAGTGATGTGAATTCTAGCTGTCGTTTTATAGCACAATGTGGCCAGCTGTCTGTGAGGCTTCCTTAATGCTTCTAAAAGTATTACAGAATACTCAATGAATTTAAGATCTTAAAAGTACAAAGCATTACTCTGTCATCTCACTGATAAATTGCAAAAAATACACAGTGCCTCTTAAAGAAAACCCATGTCAGCAGATAACCCAAATTTTAACAATGTTTTACAGTCATAAAGCTGCAGGATATTAGTATTCTAGAGATTGTATGTTCCCTATGATACTATGATCAAGAGACCAGTGGAGTATCAATTTTGGTTATCTGGCTTCATGGGAAGAGGTAAATTCACAGAATGGCTGAGGTTGGAAGAGACATCTGGAGATAGTCTGATCCAAAGTACCTGCTCAAGCAGGATCACCTACAGCTTGTTCACAACCAGGTGGCTTTTGAGTATCTGTAAGGATGGATGCTCTACAACCTCTCTAGGAAACCTGTTCCAGTGCTCAGTATTCTTCAGAATAAAAATGTGTTTCATGGCCTTGAGGCGATGCCTCCTCTGTTTCAGTTTGTGCCCATTGCCTTTTGTCCTGTAGTTTGGCACCCTTGAAAAAAGCCTGGGTCTTTCCTCTTTGCTTCCTCCCTTCAAGTATTTATATACATTAATAAGATCCCCCATTAACCTTCTCTTCTTTAGACTAAACAGTCAGTCCCATGTGCCTCATCTTTTCCTCATAGAAAAGCTGCTCTAGTCCCTTCATCATTTTCATGGCCCTTTGGACTCTCTCCAGTATGTCTATATCTTTCTTGTACTGGGAGCCCAGAACTGGAGACAATGTTCCATGTGTGGCCTCACCACTGCTGACAAGAGAAAGATGCCCTCTCTTGACTTACTGGCAACACTCTGCCTAATGCAGGCCAGCATGCCATTAGGCTGCTTTGAGGCAAAGGCATGTTGCTAGCTCATGTTCAGCCTGGTGTCCTCCATGGCCTCTAGGGCCTTTTCTGCCAAGCTGTTCTCCAGTTGGGTGGCGGGTGGTTGGTTGTTCTTCCTCAGGTACAGAACTTTGCACTTCTCCTTGTTGAACTTCATGAGGTTCCTGTTGTCCCATTTCTCTGGCTTGTCAAGGTCCCTCTGGATGGCAGCATGACCCTCTAGTATATCAGCTACTTATCCTGGTTTGGTGCCATTGGCAGACTTGCTGAGGGTACATTCTGTCCCATCATCCAGATCACTAATTAAGTTGTTAAACAGGACTGGAGCCAGTATTGACCCCTGAGGTACACTAGTATTCACTGCCCTCCAACCAGACTTTGCACTGCTGATCACCACCCTCTGGGCCTGCCCTTTCTTCCAGTTTTTGATCCACCTCACTGTTTGCTCAATCTGCTGCATCAACAGCTTGTTTATGAAAATCTTATGGACTGTCATGTGTGAAAGGCCTTACTGAAGTTGGGGTAGACAATATCCACTGCTGCTCCTTCACATACTAAGCCAGTTATTTAGTTGCAGAAGTTTATCAAGTTGGGCAAGCATGACTGCCCCTTGATGAAGCCATACTTGACTGCTCCTGATGATTTTCTTGTTCACATAACTGAAGAGTGTTTTCCAGGATTAGCTGATCTATCACTTTCTGAAGGGAGTATGTTGAGGCTGACCAGCCTGGAGTTCCCTGGGTCCTCTTTCTTGTCCTGCTTGAATGTAGGAGTGACATTTGCTTTCCTCCAGTTCTTGGGCACTTTTCTCAGTTGCCATGATCAATCAAAGATTGTTGAGAGTGGCCTTGCAATGACATCTGCCAGCTCCCTCAGCACTTGTGCATCCCATCAGGGCCCATGGACTTATGCGTGTCAGGTTTGCATAAGTATTCACTGACCTGGTCCTCTTCCACCAAGGGTACATCTTCCTTACTCTGGCCTTTCTCCTAGTCACTGGAATGTGGAATTCTTGTGGGCCAGTCTTGCTAATAAAGATCAAAGTGAGGGTGGAATTCAGTACAGCAGCCTTTTCCATGTCTCCATTCATTGAGCAATGGGTCCACATTTTCCCTAGCCTTCTTGTCGTCACCTATGTACTTATAGAAACCCTTCTTGTTGTCTTGGACATCTCTGGTCAGAATCAATTCCATTTGGGCTTTAGATTTCCTAACCACATCCTTGGATGCTCAGACAGTGTTTCTGTGTTCCTCCCACATTACCTGTCCTTGCTTCCACCTTCTGTATACTTTTTGTGTTTGAATTTTTTCCTCAGGATCTTCTTGTTCATCCATGCAGGTTTCCCATGCGTGCATGTTGCCCCTCCAGCAGATATCAGGGTGGTCAAAGGGCCCCATAAGGACCAGGGCCTGTAAAAAGGAGACTGCTTCCAGATGTCCATAGAAAGTCTCATCTACTTACTCTTGCTGGTCAGTGGCCCCATAGCAGACACTTACTACCTTGTCACCCATATTGGTCTGCCCTTTTATCCTTACCCATAAGCACTGCATTGGCAAGCAGCAAACTTCTCTAGACAACAGGTCAGAGTGACAGATAGGTATATCTGTCTGCTACATCAGGAAGTATTATCCCAGGGTGGACGGTAAGGGGGCAAAGCACTTTTTTATCAGAAGGCTACTACACAAGGTGCTGTTCTTGCTCTTTAATCCCACTCAGTGCAAGCTTTTTAGATTAAGAGGACTGTTAGTAGAACAGAACCTGAGATGAGAAGTGCACTGAACTTGTCTAATAGAGTTACTTATACTGAAAATAGACTACCATGATTTGCCAGACTGAAAGTTGCCCAGGTAATGCTGATGATCAGCAGACCTAAGCAAGGATATCTACAGAAGTAATGCATCATTTTGCACAGTTTTCAAACATCCAGAGTCTTGTTTTGGCTGGAGCTCATTGAAAACTCTGAATGCAATGCTTTCCATCAGCAAGTACCTTGAAGAAATCTGCAGCCCCAGAGTACTATCTTCGTATGGTTTGGAGTAGCCCAGAGAACAAACACTGTTTATGTTCAAGCAACTCCCAAAGCAATTTGTTCTGTTCTCTGAGCACAGCCTCCTCATACTACCTTAGGAATTGTCTTTAGCTCTAGCCTACAGATCCCTTTCTTACACTATCTCTCTCTTACCCTTTGCATTCTTTATTCTCCCCAGAACATGTCTCTAGGTAAATACTGATACCACCTCTTACTTCCCAGAATGTCAATTTATTATTATTATTTTTTTTTTAATATCTAGCATCTGTGTTGCAATTTACCCTCTCTTCTTCCAATTTAGCTCCTGTATCATCTGCATCTGACTGGGCTGTCAGCACACCAGGAGAGGCAGTCTGGGGTATGTGAGGAAAAAGCAAATAACTTAGAATAAGTGTCTAAAAATGCAGACATCTTCAAATGAGGTAAGCATCCTGCAGTGAATGTATAGTAAGCAGTGATTTAGGCAATGAAGTTTTGAGTCATGATTAATTTAATTTGAAAATCAAGGTTCTATTTGGTCAAATGAATCTCACCTGTGTATCTAATTTCAGTTATGAGGCCCATGGTTACAGCGAAAACTGAGGAAAACCTTGGTCAGCCTCAAAGATTCTTAGATGAAACATGTTTCCTAAAGGTCATCCTTTACATATGAGCCAACAGGCACTAATGATTTATCTGTAAAGTGCAAATCAGACTCACGATCTGCTCAAGTGTGACAAGCATGACCATGTTTTTCCCAAGCATACTAAATACACATACACCTGACAGTAAAGTAATCCTGGGTAAATAATCAAGTTTTTATTAAAAAACACTAGAGACATCAAAACTTTTGTACAGGTAAGTTGTGTGCATGTGTGGTTTCCATTTTTTTCCCCCACTTTCTAAGAAAGCATTATAGTTTTGAGCTAAAGGTAAATATGCTGTCAAGCAAAAAATCAGCCTCCACCTGATGCTCAACAGCTTAGCCTTTAAACGCAAAGTATCTTCATCTGTTGAAATCATTATGAGAGACTGAAAGAAGTCTTGGGCACACAAGGAAGTGTTGTGCAACTCTTTAAATACAGGTAGCTTTGCTGGGTCAACCTATAATTAAGCCATCCCATAACTACAATCAAACCACTACAGGCTTATCACATAAATGTTTAAACAGATCAAATAGTCCAGTAAAGACCCATCTCTTCCCTCCCACTTTAAGGAGGCTATAATTTGACCAGATCAAAGAGTATACAATGAAGTTTCATCCTCCACCTATGCTCTAGAACTCAAAAGCAGTTGGCATCTTTTCCTTGCCACCTTAACACATGGTTTTAAGATCACCTTATGATGGGTTTTGTTTTGTGCACAGCTCTCAAGCTGTCACAACATGAGTAACAAAAATAAAGGGAAGAAGCTAAACCTGTAAAACTAACATAAAGCAAATACAGGAAACCTTTAGATAATAAACAAATGAGACATGATTTTCTCACACTACTGCTGAATTCTACAATAACACAGAAGAGCCTTTGCTGTATGTTACTGAAAGTAAGATGTTAGTTCCTTTCTCGCAACCTGAATTAACCAGATGACAGCTAGAAATCCAGTCATAGAATCATAGAATGGTTAGAATTGGAAGGGACCTTAAGGATAATGGTCTAACCCCCCTGCTATGGGCAGGAACACCTTCTACTAGACCCAAACCCCCATCCAACCTGGCCTTGAATGCTTCCAGGGATGGGGCAGACACAGTACCCTCAACATCCAGAAAAAAATTAACATAACATATAATGTTTTACACTTAAAAATAACAATATCAAAATGAAAACTCAAAGACCATGATGTGAGGTAGCACTATAGACAGTCATAACTTCTCTGGTCTTTTATTAGTTTTAATCTGTCTTACAGAAATCATATGGGAGAAAAAAATTGTTCAATAAAATATTAAGCCTAGTGTACAGTACAGATTCAGTACAAAATCCCAAATTTTTTTCTCTAAGTAGCAATGTTTCATAGAATGAGATTGTTTCCTAGGGTAGCTGTCTAATTTGCTTGTGTAGTGGTGACAGTGTAGCACAGATCACATTGGTCTGTAACAAGGTTATCAGGAAGAAAGACAGCCTGGTTCACTCTGACGAGAAAAATTATGAAAGCAAGATGTTAGAAGTAGTTGTGTCCTCTTCATTCACTGTAAGGTTCACTTATCTTTGAATGAAGTCAGGTGTAGATGCTGACTGACAAAAGTCTATCCCTGTAACTATTCTCATTAAAAATATTTAAATTCTCCAAAGTCTGTTGTGATTTCTACTAGAAGTTTGCACTAACATCAGTCTTTCAGTACTGCCTTTTTATATCTCTCTATAAGATATGGTACACCACATGAAAGATCTCTGAGCCACCGCTTTTGGAAAAATACGCATTTGTTTCTATGTACCCCACTTTAAAAAAAAAAAAGTCACTTCTGTTCTTAGTACTCATTTTATATTATTCACCCATTTAAATAGGAAGTGTGTGAGAGGGTAGGCTGACTGAAACTCTTACTCAAGTATGACCTTGTAGGCATGAATGAGAGTTTCTGGTAGCAAAATGTGCCTCATTTCTTGCCTCTGTTCCTGTAGTGAGGGTTCAAGTCTCCACATTTTCCTCAGCTCTGTGCCCTGACAAGGCAGCCCTTGCTGTAGAGCCATGGGCAGACATTACAGGAGGTGCCAAGCCCAAGGGAGAGTGCCAGGCCTTTTTTGCATTGTGCTTCTGGAAATGGGTTTGCAGGGGAAAGTACAATTCAGCCAAAGATACAATACATATCTGCCAGAAATGCAACACTGTAGATTTTCTGAAATTTGGTACAGTTACAGAAGAGCTGAAACACACTCTTTAATAGCACTTTCTAGATGTTTAAAGGTTTTCTATAATTTTTGGAGAGATATACATGCACATAATAAAATATAGGTAAAAGAAGATGAAAATATGTAGGTGGGATGAAGAATCTTTTTGATGTGATTTTACTAAAGTGGACAAACCGTGAAAGCTGCCAGACAGTTAAGTAGTTCCAAGGCAGTTACTTCTGATTGAACAAGAAGAGATGGTTTAACTGGTCACAGCAGTGTTGTAATAAGATAAATTACTGTTTGATTGGTTGTTATTGCAGCTGAAAATCATGGTTTGATTTAAGCAGGAGATAGTCTGTGCAGTCTGCTGATGCTGGAAGCAGAGGTTATCATAGAATCATTCATATTGGAAAAGACCCTTGGGATCATTGAGCCCAGCCGTCAACCCCACTCTACAAAGTTCTCTCTGATGCCGTATTTCCCAACACCACATATAAACAACTCTTAAACACATTCAGGGATGGTGACTCCACCACCACCCTGGGCAGCTGATTCCACTGCCTGACCACTCTTTCTGTGAAGAATTTTTTCATCAAGTCCAGCCTAAACCTACCCTGCTTCAGCTTGCAGCCATTCCCTCTTGTTCTATCACTAATTGCCCATGGGAAGAGACCAGCACCAACCTCTCTACAGTGCCCTTTCAAGCAGCTGTAGAGAGCGACGAGGTCACCCCTGAGCCTCTTCCTCAAACTAAACAGTCCCAGCTCCTTCAATCGATCCTCACAAGATTTATTCTCCAGGTCCTTCACCAACTTCGTTGCCCTCCTCTGCACTCACTTCAGCACAATATCTCTCTTGTGTTGAGGTGCCTGTAACTGGACACAATACTCAAAGTGTGGCATCACCAGTGCTGAGCACAGGGGGACAATCATCTCCCTACTTCTGCTGGTCATACTATTTTTTATGCAAGCCAGCATGCCACTGGCCTTCTTGGCCACCTGGGCACACTGCTGGCTCACATTCAGCTGCTTGTCAACTAGAAACCCCCGATACATTTCTACCAGACAGCTCTCCAGCCACACTTCCCCAGGCCTGTAGCGATGCATGGTGTTGTTGTGGCCCAAATGCAGGACCTGGTTATGTTTTCAACTGCAGACTTGTAGCAAGGTGTTGCACAGTAGTTATTGGTTTCACACCCATTTACATACATAAAGATCTGTGGGTACAGAGACTGACAGCCGTGACTGACAGAATACTCCCTTCTCTGCCATGTATCCATGAAGCTATCAGTGCTGCATGGCTACTGTTAACAAGGACTTGTTATGACCGAATCTTGCTTTCCTTAATGATAGGAACACGATTAGTGCAGAAACAATAAATCAATGAACAGCATTTATGCCCTAATAAGCATTTAAAGACAATTTGTTTTACAGAGAATGAGCTAGAGAGGACATCGATCAATAAGTATCAGGAGAACAGATCTAACTTTGAAACTCTTTTACTGGAAGTAAACTGAAACATTTTTCCACAAGTAAAATGTGGAATAAGTTAATTACTGCAAGACAAGACTGAAGTGGAATGAAAACCAAATTTAGAAATTACTTGTTGTCTTTATAGATCTGGTTACAAGGGAGCAATCACTCAGTTTTAAAATGTTGTTTGAAATCCAGCAGCTGGCCCACTGCAAGATAGTGCTGGAAATTGCTAGCATGAAGTGTATTTTCCAGAATCTCCCTGTACACTTCACAAAAGGGTGACCAGAGCTCCAAAGACTAATCCAACAGGGGCTGCAGGAATCACAGGCTACTTTCACCTTAGCAAACAATCTGGCATGCCACAACTGTATCAGTAGGTTAAAGCACTTGGTGCTAAGGCCTCTGCTTATGCACTGAAGAAGGTTAAGGAAATTTCATGTGGCCTTAGTCAAAATTTAGCCTGGACCCCTGACCTGAGTGTCCCTTTCCTGTGATTAGAAGTTATTGAAAGGTATGTTCACTGGTTGAAGGTTTACACCTTAGTTAGAGATGATGAGTGTGTTAGTTTGATGAGCACGCTGAACAGAGTTTTTGATTGAGTGTCCTCATAAACAATTCCAAAACTGGTCTGAGAACTGCACTGTCATGCAGTAAGTGGGGATGACTGTGACACTTACTTGAAAATGCTCTAGAGCAAAATGTCACCATTGACACCACTCCAATGAGTGGAACACTCTTTCCCAATGCAGAGATTGTATGACCCAGCAGCTTGTCAAAAGAATGTGAGATCTGAGTTCTGCTATAAACCTCTCTACCTCTCTACAGAGTAAAAAGCCATCCCTAAATTAATATTACATGAGGTTCTTCCTATCAAATTTCATTAAATTTAGGGACACTTGGGGATATAATGCTTTTAGTAGGTGTCTTCAGCAACAGCTACTATATTTATCTTTGGCATTCACATGGAAAGGAGATAGGGTTAATATTATAAAACCAGTGACAAATTTGTTCATATTATTTCAGTCAACGTCATATGCACTCCAGGCTGTGAAACTTAAATGCACAAGGAAAACAGGGTTTGTTTGTCTGGATCAACTTGTAAGTCTATACCTGTGCAGGATCAGTGAATATCTTGCTAGTGAAGCACAGAAAACTTTTGATGACACAGTAGGTGCAGAATCTGGGACAACTGATAGCATCATACTAAGAATGAAGAGAATATTAAAAGTAGTTAAGATCAAGGCAGAAGGCACACATCAAAACTGGTTAGCTTAAATGTAGATAATGACTGTGTGAATATGAGTTCAAAACAATTTTCAAGCCAAATTCTAAAAAAAATGTTGAAGTATTGTACCAGCCACATCTTTGAGCTGTAAACATCATTACAATTTTAATGCACTGAGAAAGTAATCCTTCACATTTACAGAAGGAATACAGTCTTCATCTCCTAATGCTCTGAAATAAACATTTTTCATTTATCAAACTGGTATTTAGGATTTGTCTCTTTGAGATTTGCATCAAATTCTTCTTTCCCTTCCAAGCAAACATAGGAAAGAGAATGGCTATGAGAGGAAATGACAGAGACAACATGTGTTCTAGCAACTTCTTCAAAATGCTAAAATTCCTTGTCTGTCAATGAATAAAATTTCTGAAAAGACAAAAGGGGAGAGGAGAGAAACATATTTAAAAGTGTTGCTTCCACCTATCAGCAGAAACACAAATATGCAATTCACATCAACTTGCTTCTTAGACTCTATTTTGGTCATGGAACCTGATTTAAAAAGCAAGCTGAAGTTCACATATCTGCTCATCAAGTTTGCGACTTGATGTGATTTGACACTGTTACTATTTTTCTGCTGCTACAAAGCAGTCTACTCTTACTGTCCAAACATGTCTTGCCAACATGATTGAATTGTCTCTCAACAAAATTACTATGATAATAAAAAATTCTCAAAGAAAAATGATTGCAAAATTTCCCACAACAATGACTCAGTCATGGACAAGATCAAACATAATGCAATAGAAGGAGAGACATTGAGCAACTAAAGCTGACTCCTGCCACATGAGACACTCAGTGAAGCTAATTTTGCCAAAAGACATGAGACTCTTTAGTTTACTCTCCTGGAAAGTAACATTAAAATAAAATGCTCTGTGAGGCAAACAAACCAACACAATCGTCAGAAAATATTTGAAAGGAAGTTTAAACTATAATGAAGTTTAAACTCTTCAAAGTGAATAACCTATTGCAGAACACCAAACTACAAATGTGATCAGTCTGGAAGCAGAAGTTCAGAAGGTGGGGTTGGATCTTTATTTTCGCTTGCTTAAGTACATGTCATCAACATAATCTCTTTTTCTTGCTTGTGAAAGTTCTTTGTTCTTCCATTGTATCTTCTTTTTCATTGTTCTGTTTCTGGGCCTCACCTTGAAGAGTGAAACACTCGGGGACAAACAGCACACAGGATCAGGATAGCCATAGTTGAGTATTAACTTCCCTGAAACACATGCAGTGGGGACACTGCTCCTCAGCATCAATTGGTTTGCTCTAGAGATGTGTTCCTACTCGTCTGCACTGTACTGTGTAGATGGAACTGCTATAGCACATTTTTTCCACTGCTGTTCAGACCAAGTGTATTCCCAAGTGCTTTAGGATGTTCATATATAAAATATTGTAGTATGGTAGATATCAGAGGAAATGCAAAGGAGAAGAAAAGGAAAGAGTGGCAAAAAACCACCTCCTGGGGATAAGTAGTAACTCTTGAAGTTCACAGGAAAAGTGAACCAGGATGAAATGCATAGACTTCACTGCTACCTAAGATACAAATGCAGGGAAGAGCAATCTGGCAGTATGTCAAGTTTTGTACCCTTTAAGCTCTTGGGCTTAAAATGAGTCTACATCGGTTGGAACAGTAGGATAAAGTACCAGGAGCTACTTTGCCAGGTGCAGAGCACATATGCTGTCACAGACCAGGCAGGTGTCACTTTTGCTGTACCTTTTTGTAGGAACAAAACAACATGGGTTGGTTTGACCTTAAATTTCTGGGATGTCACCAACTTCATGGATATAATGGTTAAGTGATATTTGGTCTTACAGCTGCCAGTCACCTTTTCACAGGCACATGCCCATCTTAAACAGTGAAACCACATGTGGCTGTGTGGAATGAGCACATAAAAAGTGTGTTTCAGGAGCAGGGCTTTTTACTCAGTTGTAAACAGTTAAACCTTCTGAGAGGAAGAAATGGAAACACTTTGCAAAGGCACAAGAAACCTTTACACTATGGAAAAAGAGTGAGATTTTAGCTAAAGGCAAAGAGAACTGTGTATTGGGTGTCATTTCAGCCCAGTGCATGGACTTTCTCCATATAAAACAGAATTAATGGCATAAATAGGAGTGCAACTATTGTGACATGGGACTGCCGTGGTTTCAGCCAAAATTACCAAACGCGCACTGACAGATGGCCCTTCCTTCTCTGAAAAAGAAGAGAGAGGAAGAGAATTAGGAGAATTACAAGTTTAGAATGAACTAAACTACTTTCATGAAGTATTAATACTAAAATAAAATGAAAGCAAAAGGAAGAAAATAATGAAATAGATACAATATATACAAAACTGTATCAAGCTTCCAGGATGGTGATCACGTCACCATCATGCATCAGGAAAACTCGGTGACTGACAGGAGCTGGATTCCAGAAATGGAGTCAGGGGTGCTCAGATTGGGATCAGGGGCAGACGGACAGACAGGGTCCTCCTCAGATGTCAGCCATTGAAGAAAAATGTTGACCCTTTGATCCTTCAGCTTTTATACTGAGCATGATGTGGATGGGATGGAATACCCCAGTTGCTCAATTCTGGGTCACCTGTCCTGTCTGCTCCTCTCTAGAGATGTGACCCCTCTACGCTTTTCTGCTTCTGATGCTCCAATGGGGCAAATAACAAAATTCCCTGACCTTGGTTGTTCTAGCAATAAGTATAAGCAAGGGCCTCTCTGCACACCATTCCTTGGGATAATCGGGTCTTATCACTGTGAGTGTGAACAGTTTCTGAACAATATGCTGTTAATTTTGGACTTTAGTTAGTTAGAAGAGGCCCAGAGAAAAAAGTAAAATTACAGAACAGAATATTGGTTCTGTTTTACCTCAAACCAGGACAGGGACAAACACATATTACACAGGTCCTATTGAAAGAGTTACACTGCACGACATATCAGGTTCTCTACCTCCATTGCTACCCTCAGTATTCAAATTCTCATTTCACTCTCAGGGATAAAACAGTTGGGATAAAAGACTTTTCTGTCCAGACAGAGAACTTACATGGTGAGAAACTCTGAGACTTACAGTGAAGAAACACTGTCATAGTCATCCTAGTATAACCATTAATAGCGTTAGTACTTCTGGGCATATTGTTCTCCTTGGATGGCTTGGGATTTTGGAATTAATTTCTTATAATAGTTTAGGTGACTCTTACATTCTACATTCTGGGGTTTTACTTTTAAATAGGTTTTACTTTTAAGCCCATTTGCTTAGCTGACAGCAAATGCTAATTTAGTTCTATATTCCTTCAGCCACCCACCCAAGTCACTCACCTTTAGCTAAATATGTGGCTGATACCACAATGAAGTACTTTAAGAGAGAGAGGAGACCTTTATCTAATGGACCATTTTAACGCTGTGTAACTTTTCTACAATCTATTTATTAAGTGGACTTGTTTTTTTTTCTGCCTGAGACAACCTCTTTTGCAAAGGTACTAGTCTAAACTTTTTCAGTTTTGAAGATCCTGAGAGCAGCTCTTTCAGATTAATTGAGAGCTCAGGAAACTTGGATCCTCCTGCAGAAAGTGCATGTCATGAAGGTCCATTTTGGACTTTTTGTCAGCACAGCTCCATCCTGAATCATAGAATGGTTAGAGTTGGCATGGACCTTAAAATCATCGAGTTCCAACTCCCCTGCCATGGGCAGGGACACCTCCCACTAGAGCAGGTTGCTCAAAACCCCATCCAGCCTGGTCTTCAATGTTTCCAGGGATGGGGCATCCACAACTTCTCTGGGTAACCATTTCCAGTGCCTCACCACCCTCCCAGTAAAGAATTTCTTCCTAATATCCAATATAAATCTACCCTCTTTCAATTTAAAACTGTTACCTCTTGTCTTATCACTTCACTCCCTGATAAAGAGTCTCCCCCCATTTTTCCTGTAGACCTTCGTGTCCTGGAAAGCCACTATAGGGTCTCCCAGAGCCTTCTCTTCTCCAGGCTGAACAACCCATATGTATCCACTGATCCACTGCATGTAGCAATCAGCTACATGAGGACTAGCTAACTCTTTTGCAATTAATTCTAAAGCATTTAATATTATACAAAAAGAAGAAAACACTGCAGTTATATTAGGGAGGACGGCAGAGACAATGGTTAAAACTATTGTGTTTTAGACTCTATGACCTACAAAAGTTGAAAACAAATAATTTCATTGCTAATAATAAGGAGTTTTATGTTTCATAATTTATAATGTTTGCAGTCAATTTTAGTAACACGAGAAAGGACTAAATTACTTACTAGCCCAGTCTATAACATGACTTGGTTGACATTTCATCTACCATTCTGCCTATAAGGCCAAACACAGGAATACCCAGTTGGACAGAGAAGGAAATCTCCTGCACAGGAAGAACTGTAGACAGTAATCAGGACAAATAGAGAAGTTGAATTTTATACCCAATCTTTTCCCAGTTCTGCTTTGGTGGGTTGAGAAAGAAAGTTGTGTGACTGTTTCTACCCAGGGAAATTCTTAATTGCCTTCTTTGAGAAATGAGGAAAAAAATACACATAAAAGAAAGAGATCAGGTGCAGGAATAAGTAACTAGATGACCATTTCCTTGAAAAAGATGTGATAAAATAGGTTCAGCACACTCCATGACTCAGTCAATGAAAGGAGATGAGGAAAATATTGCACGTGGATTCACAAAGGAAAGAAAGGTTCTTACCTGTTCAGTAAGGTATTTAAGCTTTTTGAGTAATCATATAGTTATATTTCAAGGCTTTTTTCTTATGACCAAAACATACATTAAAAATAGCATGCAGCTATGAAGATAACATACTGATCTCTGGTATTCTAGGATAATATTTAGGACTCAAAGATAACAGGTTATAGATTATATGCCACTTGCAGACAGGTAATCTATGATCCACAAAAAGCAAACAATAATTGTATCAGGAAAAATTATATGCATCTTGTGAAGAAGACCAAGAAATCAGGCTTCAATCATAAGAATATTAATTACATGATTTCAAACCAAAAGTACAAACTGAAAGTACAATAAAATATTTTCTGCTTATTAAAAATGAAAGTCAATTTACCTACTTGGAGGGATAAGAAAAAAATAAATAAAATCTTGAGCTCTGAAATCGCCATGATTTTAAACAGATTCATGTGGTGATCTGGAGTTATATTTCACTAAGCAGTGAAGCACAGCATTTTTGCAGTCCAGCACAGCAGCCAGTAGTTTGCACAGTTTAATATGTGCTGCAAGAATTAGCCTCAGGATGGCAGCATGTGATGGCAGTAAAGCATAAATTTAAAATACCTGTTCCAACCCCAAACTGCATCCTGGGCTACTGCAAACAAGCAAAATGCACACTAAACACCGCAAAAATTGTCCACAAGTAATTTAAGGATGAAATATAAGTCAAAAGTACGACTATCCAAAACCCTCATAAAGTGATGTATCTGTTTTTTCTTCTAGACAGCTGTTTCAGTCTGTAAGTGTTATTGTTTTCAGACTTTCATTTACTGCATGTTTGCTATATACTTAATTATTGACAGATGGAAAAGAGTACAGAGTCAGATAGTCAGATTTAAGCTTGGACAGAAAGGAAGCCCAAAAAAGAAAAGGGAGATTATAAAGCCAGCAGAGAAGGGCACCTCGTTCAGCTTTCAAAGTCAGCCCTTCTCCATTGCAGCTCTCAAGCCTGCCTTAAACGAGGTAGCAAAATTATAGTCTGTTCTCCTTCCTGTGGTTCATTTTGCTTTTCCTTTTGAAACCTGAAATTTTTGAAATGGTGCCAGAGACAGCTGTACATGGAAAGCAAAGCTTTCTGGTGGGAAGCAGTCTCTGCTTTCAAGCATGCCCTGCCCCACTAAGCCATGACCTTAGGCTTGTGCGGGTGGAGCAGGTCCCAGAGTGCAGCAAGTGCATCTTGAGCTGAAGGAATTACTGTTTAAAGAAAGCATGGAAAATTTGGGGTGGTGGGGAAGTAAAAGACGGTCACTAGAGACAAAAAACTCCTCATAACTCTGAGCAGAAATACCTCTATGTTCTCAAGAAGACGGTCTTTATTGGAAAAGTACTCTCTATTAACATGTAGCATACAGGAAAACCTAAGGCTTGCACTTTGCAACTGGTTGCATTCAGTGCTACCCTACCCACCGGAAGCATTTGCAAGACAAGGTATTCAACATCCATTTATCTTCTCTGTCCTGGTCACTGTGTACAGTAACTCCTGTGCATTTTGCAGGCTGTACTGCCATCATGTGGCACATTAGGTGTTCATTCATTGAAAAGAAAGAAAAAAGGTTTTTCACCATTTATTTCCCTCCCTTTCCATTTGGTGCCCCTGCACTGCCTGTCAGGAGAGAGACTGAAGACTTGAATCCCCAGTACTGCCTTGAACTTTTCTTCAGATTCTTTCCTGATTTTGTCCTTTGCTTGCAAAAAGCAGGAGAAAATCCAGCCTGTCCTGCTGGTCAGTCCTTGTTTACCAGTAAAACCCACAGAAGCCGCTGAATCTTAGATACTTTGGGGCATTTTCAGCTTCGCTGGAAACAGTCTTATATACTACTGACCAGAAGCTAATAAAAATAAACTTTAAGTCTTCTATTAATTGTCTATCACTTTAGGACGAATAAAACTTCTGTCTTTATTTGGTATTAGGGTTTCACTTTCCACTTTCTACCTCAGTTTACACAAACAGTATGTCCTTTTCACTGTCACCATAGGAGAAACAGGAAAAATGGTCCTCTCTGTACCCCCTCAAACCACAGAAGAGAGTTGCCTACAATATTTTCTCTAATGTCTCAGTAGTAAAATGAGAGGACTTCCTATCTGTAGAAAGTAGTCACCTGAGAAAACTATTGCTAGAGGATTTTAGGAGTTCATTCCAACTGTGACCACCTAAACTAACACATCACCAGTATCTGTTTTTATCTTACTATGTTCCATACATACTGCTAGGTACAAAATTTAATGCAAATCCTACTAAATGCAGTGAGAAGATCACATAAATTACAGTAAGCTCTGGATCATATCTCCTGTAGTCAGACAATTTATTTGCTGGTTAGGCAACAGGAATTGCTAAAATTAATTTTTTCAGTGGAAAAAAAGAAAACCCAAACCGTTCATGGTGCATGGGCTGTGATTGAAATGCCAAGAGATATAAGCAGCTTTTGCTTTTCTATTAAAACAATAGCTAAATGACCAAGCAGTGTTCATTAACACCCCCAAAATTTCTAAGCAGCAATGAGAAGCCAACCGCGGCACAAAACTCCAATTTACATTGTACAGTTTTAGCAATATGATGACATATGGTTCCACTTGACATAGAGCCTGCAGAATCTTCCAAGCGCTCAGTGAACTGGCACTTCTGGGAGTCTGGTGAAGAAGTCTATGATATATTCACTCACACATTTCCCTTTCACCTAGCACATATAAAGTAACATTTCTTTTTCAGGGAAGGAAACAAAACAAAACAAAACAAAGCAAAAGTCCTACTGCCCTTAGGGAAACATTTAAAGGAAACGTTGTGTCGGTATTTATTTATTTATTTATTTGTTCTTGGCTGTCCATTATTAGGTAAGTGACACTTGACTCCAGTCAAGTGTATCCCTCCAGGCAAATTTTATTTTTGCTGTCAAGAAGACTACTAAATTACACCAGCTGCTATTTCACCTAAACTCTCTTTCATGTCAGGTTTCAATTAAAAATTAATTTTATCAGGTAAGGGTTAGCTCCAGTAAAGAATGAAGGCTCCATTAAAGTAGGAATTACATACTGGGCTTCTATTTGCCTTATTTACAGAATAGGGCCAGGATCCTTAGGCAAGTGCTCCCTGCATGTCTGTTGCATGAAGAAAAAATACATAATGCTCACCTGGGAAACAGAAGTGCCCATACTGTCTCAGTACACAACTCCCACTGACAAGTGTCCTACTGAATAGTTTCTTGATAATTTTTTACTTCCACTGGGACTGATTTGCCATGAACGTAAAGTAAAAGGACATGTATGACTAAACATGAACTGAGAACAAAATGGAGAGAAAACATTTCTGGACCACATTTTTGTTGTCTTGGTCTAGCTTCTTTTTTTGGACTCCCTTATGGGGTGTTTCATTTACA
This sequence comes from Jacana jacana, assembly GCA_013400555.1. Classification (NCBI taxonomy): domain Eukaryota; kingdom Metazoa; phylum Chordata; class Aves; order Charadriiformes; family Jacanidae; genus Jacana; species Jacana jacana. Next base: position 13,541 of record VZTM01021976.1, on the reverse strand, counting down.
CACTGCAATAGATGGGATGCATACTGGAACCTTACAACACTTCCCTCCTCTGGGGTTTAGGGCAAGCCCCAGTGGCCTTGACACCCCAGTCACCTTTGTCCCTTTCTTTCCACGATGGTCTGATTTCCACTCTAAGGAAACTTTTATTCATGGCAAC
>VZTM01021976.1:1312-11750 GCA_013400555.1 Jacana jacana | reverse complement strand
ATAAATCAGCTGATGAAATAACTGATAATGGGAATTTATGTAATCTGTATATTTATGCCTACACAGTATTGTTTTCAGGGATGACCACTTAATTTTAAAAAATGGTCAACAACAAGCAGTGCTTATTATTATTATTGGCAACTGTCATTAATGCCTTTCTTTATGAAGTTTATTATTATAGATATTATATTTATTGATCAGAAGATACAGAAAAGATGCTTTCAGGCTTTTATTGGAGGTTCACAGTGATAAAACACAGTGCAATACACATAAATTGGAAAATAGGAAATTCTGATTATTTTATTATTAAAAACATACAAAAAACCCCAACCCCATAAGGATGGTCAAATAGGAGGTTGCCCAAAGAGGCTGTGAATCTTAGAGGTGTTTAAGGCAACACTAGACACCACCTGACGCAGGCTGATCTGATTTGACTGGTTTTGAGCAAGGGTTGGAATAGATAGCCTTCAGAGATGCCTTCCAAAGTCATTATTCTGTGTTTATAAGATTTGGTTTAAAAAAATGTGATACCAGCAGATACCAGAAATCTAATTAAACAAGGTTGAACTGATAATATTGATACTGCAGGTGTGTCTTTCTTAAAAATATGCTATTTTGACAACTCTACAGACTAGAAGTTGGCAAAAGCATAGAACTATCTGAAGTTTGAATCATTACCTATTCTGAGGTACCTTAGACTTAAGGTACCAAAGGGACACTTATAAATAAAGAGAAATATGACTTGTAAGACATCTATGAAATAAAGGTGAAAAATGTTTGCAACAGCAGTTGTACTACATTTTTGACTTATGGACATCCTCATAATGACCACTGAGGGGAAAAAAAATAAATCACAAACTTTCTTTACATGTTCTTGTGCCCAAGACTCCTAATAAGAGTCTGAGGTCTTCAGTCACACTTTCAGAATTATTTTTAAAGGAAAACCTATGTTCCTATCAAGCATCATTTGATTAAGCTTGTCACAGTCATACTGGTTCTGTAAAAGATTTCGTGTATACTTTGTTAGTGGGTTTACTGTACTGTAAGCAGTATATTTGTTTACAAAACATATGAAACCACCCAAATATACTTGATAAATAAGACACACACATTTGAGTAGCAAAATTTATGAGTGCTTTTCCTTTTTAAAAAGTTCTCCTCTAAATAAACTGTTTCAGACTTCTTTCTGTCCTCATTGGTAAAAAATGGAGGAATTAACCAAATAATGGTCTATCCCAAATATTGTAAAATTGCATGTGAGAGTATAATATTATACTGTTAAAGCTGTATAGCATTCCTTCTCTGGGTATCTGTCCTGGTTTGAGGTAAAACAGAATCAATGGGGGATACTCTGCAAAATCCTTTGGAATATGTATGATGATAGAAAGAGAAATTCCGGTTTCAGAATCACTGCTGTGCTTCAAAGCACTGTTAATATTTTCAGGCTTTTACGGAAACTATCGGTGAGATCCAAAGGGAGTCAGATGCTTTGCTTCCATTACAATCCCAGGCATAATCAGGTTAAAAGGACAGACTAGGGAACGCAGTAAAAATGAAAGTAATAGTGTGTGCTTTCTCAATTCTCTTCTATGCCTGAAAGTATTGGTGTTCTCTTTTTCACTATCTGATGCTATTTATTTATGGCACTCAAAAGGATAAAGTATCAAATGTCTTTTCCCTGGCGTTGTGAGTGGAACCTAAGCAATTGATTGTATCTATGTCTTGAAAGGGAGAAAATGATTATATATAGCAGCGCTTTACAGATTAACTGCAGACTGGCAAATGAGAAAAAAAAATGAGAACAGAAATAGCTGCACTGAAGAACACTAGAAATAACATGTCTTGTATCTGAATATGCTTAATGTTTTAAAACTACTCTTTAGCATTATATGCTACTAAAAGAGCTAATATGAAGAAAATGGTTTATCCTTTAAGATTCAAGTGATTTTACCTTAAACCAAGCTGTATGTTAATAAACTTTTTTTCAGTTACTTCACATAGTTGAGACTAATCAATTGGTATTACTGCATTTACTGTTGCATAAATGTGACTATAAATGCCATGTATTATCAAATTGTGTCCATTGGTAATAGTTATACCAGAATTTAAAGATAGTTCTAACGCTAAAGAAGTGATAAGGAAAATTAGGTTTTCTATTAAAATATCCTTTGACATATGTTTGTGGATAATTAATAGACAGTGATCATAATGAACTGAATCAGTGCTATAATCGAAATTTAAGTTTCTGTTGGAGACAGAGACTGACCAGCCAAGGCCCGTCAGGATCAGTGGACCCTCAAGGCAGCCTAGATTGTCCACAGTCTGGCAAACCTGCCAGTGCAAAACTAGGAGAAAAAACTCAGTTGTTCCTGCTGGCCCATTTGCCGGAATACATTTCAGCATTAACAAAAGCTTTGGGGAGCCTTACATCAAATACAATGCACAAAGAGAGTGTAAAGTACTGCTTCCCCACATAAGTTGGGTAAATTCAAAGGAAAACATTTCTCCCCCAGCCCAAAGGAAAACAGTCTCCTTCTCTGGAGACATTCAAAACTCACCTAGACGCGTTCCTGAGTGATCTGATCTAGGTGTTCCTGCTCCAGCAGGGGGATTGGACTAGATGAGCTTTCAAGGTCCCTTCCAATCCCTGATATTCTGTGATTCTGTGATTACTCCCTCAGCCCAGTCCTACATGCTAGCATATAATATTTCTTAAGGGTAGTTTCCATGTTCAAAAAGAATTCCTTACTTGCCCTTAGATAGGAATGTAGACCCTTGAGAGATAAAGTTAAAGTTTTAATTCCCTTCATCTGAAAGCAGGAATTCCATTATTGAGCCTGTAGGCAGGATCACCCTTCGATGTCCTACAGTTTGCTCACTGTCAGCCAGCCCTAGAATAAGCTGAATTTGTTTCCTTCTCATTTTTGTCTGGTCATTCCTTTCACTCATGCCTATCAGCTAGAAGTTAAAAGACACCATATTTAAGCACTCTTCTCGTGAAATTGTATGACTGAAATTCTCTAATCCTAGCTGAAGAGTAATCAGTATTACGTAAATATACCACATTTGAAACTGTGAAGAGAGATCTTTAGAACATTATTACAGCGGAAAGACAGTGAGAAGAGTATATCAAATGTGTAAGACATTAAGGAAAAATCCTGGCTTTATCCATTGCCTATCTCTACCTGAGGCAAATGTGCATCAAATCTAACAAGTGATCACTTGCTATCCAAACTGCAAGAAGAGCTTTACTTAAAACTTTTCACAGAATTTACTCATAACTAGACAGTCTCCCCTTCACATGAAGGTAACAGTACAGAAAAAAAAAGCAATAAAGTAATGGAATCTAGATCTTTATGCAGATTTGCATTGCAACTATGACAGTGAGAAAGATTATTTGTATGCTTGAAGGAAATACGGGTAGAGAACAAAACCAACCAGGATTCCAACTTGCTTCCCAAGTGTTTCAACTGCTGCAAAACCACTATGGTACTCCCATTTACTACTAAGACTTTACGTGAATTCCCTGTTTTTCATAGAGCAAAGTAAACCAATGGGAAGCATAATTCTATTTATCAGCTTTTAGCTCATTTGAAATATAGAAATCTGTTGAGTCACTCTAAAATTCTGCCTTTTACTGCATAACTGAAAAAGCATATCACCTAGAGTATACTCACCCCACAGTTATCCACCTGACACAGAATGCACAGTATTCCCTGTGCTTCCCTGTTTTGCATCTCTTGTCCCACTGCTGCTGCTGGAGTTAAGCAACAGCAATAACAGCACTGTAAAATAATCATGTCTTGTCTCAAAAATCAGTGGAAACATGGGATTTTTTTTTTCATGGTTAACCTCTTCCTTCCATCTCCTCGAATATAGCAGAACAAAAGCCTTGGCCTACTTTTCAATAACATTTTACGGCCTTACAAAACCTCATCTGGATTAGATTTATAGGTTACTTGCAGAAATACTTCCTGGAAAGGCAAAATTTATGGAGTCCTTTACTGGTATCCATTGCAGGAACATTTATAAATTTAAAAAACAAATACAGAGAATGTTCATTATATCGACAGACTTCGGAAGGTGATTGTGTTCCTATGGAGTCTTTACCACAAAAAAACATTTAATCTTGTCTCTGTGTACCTTAAGGGTTGAAAAGTGATTTTAGGAAAAAAACATCCAGGCCAGTAGATCGTTTTATAGAGTCAAGGGACTGCATTCTGTAGCATCTAGAGAGTTTGAAGGGGTCACCCTCAGGATATACACAACTTTTGAAAATCTCCTTAGGGTCAAAGACAATCCTAGGAAGGGGAACTGGAATAATAAATTGTATTAAAGGCACTTCTCAGGTTCTCTTTGAAGTTGAAAACTGCGTCAGAAAGTGATTAAAACATTTGCAAGCACACTCTACAAGGGTTCAGATCCACTTGCACTGGTCTCTACAGCAGAAGGAAACTTTGAGTACCTGCCCTGTGGACACAGTGCAGAGTAGCAACTAGAGAGGGCTAGATTCCATCAGGCTACAAATACACAACAGTATAGATTTTGTTGCATCAGGTAAGTTTAGGCATTGATGGAGGGTGAGGGAAAATCTTCCTCCCTTATTGGATACAGAAGGGAACAAAGTTACAAATGATAAGGAAAAGGCTGAGGTGCTCAATGCATACTTTGCCTCAGTCTTTAACAGTGGAACCGGCTGTTCCCTGGAGACTCGGCCACAGGGGCAGGGACACAGGGAGGGGAACCAGAATGAGGACATCACAATCAACGAGGAAGTGATCAGTGACCTGCTATGCCGCCTAGATGCACACAAGTCTATGGGACCAGATGGGTTACACCCAAGAGTGCTGAAAGAGATGGCAAACGTGCTGGCCAAGCCTCTCTCCATCATCTTCCTTAAATCGTGGCTGACTGGAGATGTCCCCATGGACTGGAAAGTGGCAAATGTAACGCCCATCTATAAGAAGGGCAGAAGGTACAATCCAGCAAACTATAGACCTGTCAGTCTGACCTCGATACCAGGGAAGATTATGGAACAGGTCATCTTGAGCGCTGTCACCAGCCATGTAATGAGCAGCCAGGGGATCAGGCCTAGTCAGCATGGGTTTATGAAAGGCAAGTCCTGCCTGACGAACCTGATCTCCTTCTATGATAAGATGACCCGATTGTTGGATGGGGGGAAGACAGTGGATATAATATTTCTGGATCTTAGCAAAGCATTTGACACTGTCCCCCACCACATTCTGGTGGAAAAACTGGCTGCTCATGGCCTGGACGAACGTACGATCTGCTGGATCCAGCATTGGCTGGAAGGACGATCCCAAAGGGTGGTGCTCAATGGAGTTAAATCCAGCTGGCGGCCGGTCACAAGTGGTGTTCCTCAGGGCTCAGTACTAGGGCCTTTCCTTTTTAATATTTTCATCAATGATATAGATAAGGATATAGAAAACACTATTAGTAAGTTCGCAGATGACACTAAGTTGGGTGGGAGTGTTGATCTGCTTGAGGACAGGGAAGCTCTACAGAGGGACTTGGATAGACTGGATAGATGGGCCAATGTTAATGGCATGGCCTTCAATGAGGCCAAGTGCCAGGTCCTACACTTGGGCCACAACAACCCCATGCATGGCTACAGGCTTGGGGAAGTGTGGCTGGAGAGCTGCCTGGCAGAAAAGGACCTGGGGGTGCTGGTCGACAGGAGGCTGAACATGAGCCAGCAGTGTGCCCAGGTGGCCAAGAAGGCCAATGGCATCCTGGCTTGCATAAAGAATAGTGTGACCAGCAGAAGTAGGGAGGTGATTGTCCCCCTGTACTCAGCACTGGTGAGGCCACACCTTGAGTATTGTGTCCAGTTCTGGGCACCTCAGCACAAGAGAGATATCGAGGTGCTGGAGCGAGTACAGAGGAGGGCAACAAAGCTGGTGAGAGGCCTGGAGAACAAGGCTTATGAGGATCGATTGAGGGAGCTGGGGTTGTTTAGTTTGAGGAAGAGGAGGCTGAGGGAAGACCTCATCACTCTCTACAACTGCTTGAAAGGGCACTGTAGAGAGATTGGTGCTGGTCTCTTCTCACAGGCAATGAGCGACAGGACAAGAGGGAATGGCTGCAAGCTGCAGCAGGGTAGGGTTAGGCTGGACATTCGGAAAAAAATTTTCACGAAGAGAGTGGTCAGTCAGTGGAATCAGCTGCCCAGGGAGGTGGTGGAGTCACCCTCCCTGACTGTGTTTACGAGTAGATTAGATGTGGTGTTGAGGGATCTGGTGTAGGGGAGAACTTGTAGAGTAGGGCTGATGGTTGGACTTGATGATCCCAGGGGTCTCTTCCAACCTAAATGATTCTATGATTCTATGACTCCACCCATCAGGCTGCAGTAGAGAAGAAAATCTGGCCTTTCCCCTGACTTATCAGGGAAATAACAGGCTGCCTAAACCAAACCTGTACAGTACCTAAATCACAATGGAAAAATCTGCAAGACATACCATCAAAGGTATTTCAACATATGGCAGGGACTTTGGTTCAGGAATTAAACTGTACATATCTATAAGAATATGCTCGGAGTTTCACAGTAAAGTATTAGCTGAAGGGCAGTGCCACAATGGCTAGCCTTGGCCCAGAGATAAATTTCATCTGTGATCTTTTTTTATGCAGCGCAATCAAAGTTCCTGGGAGGATACGGTCTTCTAAAAATGCTGTGAGTTTTGGAATGTGGTTAAAATTTAGAATAGTTTGCTGTTTATTTTGGCAGATTGCTTAAGTATATGCAGAAGAAAGGTATAGCCATGGCACAGATTGTCGGAGAGATTTAGTAATGGTGCCAAAACATTTTTGGTAGACTAGAAAACAAGGAATGAAATAATGTAAATTAAGCAGTGTTATCACAGTGATTTATAAATATAATAGAAAAACTACTAAAATACCTCAGCCAATCAGGAATGTGTGTGGAGGTTTTTTGTTTTGGTTTTGTGATTTGGTTTGGTATTTTTTTAGGTGAAACATTTCCTGCTGCAGCCATAGATTGGTTGACTATTTCTGCATCAAGCTACAATAGTTGTTAGAGAATTAATCCTGTTATGCCATAGGAAGACCAAGAACAGCACCAAACTCTGTTCAGCATTGCAGAAAACCCATCTCAGAGATCATTTGACGCCAAATAAGGAGAGGCCACCTCTTAAGAAAGCATAATCCCTCTCCTGGTTCAGAAATTGCTGAAAGCTCACAGGTTTTTTTTTGCAAGGTCTATGCAACAATCTAACATATTTAATGCATGTTGACTTTGAAGGCATGCCTGAACTGCAGGCTACTTCGCCTTGTGCCCTTAGATAATTTTCTGAAGATGATTGCTTCCTGTGGAATGTTCTCACGTTACTCATGTAAACACATAGTCAGGAAAAGAAAACCAAACTCAACAAATATTTTTATCATGGTAAGCCTTACCTCAGTAGAGTAGAACCTTGAAATTCTTTTAGCTTGTTGTCATGAAACCCAGATAGCTCTTAAACCCATTCTTCTGAGAATTTTTATGCATCTTCCTTGAGATATATGAACATAGAACAGCAACTTAGATAATGAACTCACAAATTAATGGAAAGTCTTATTTATTCATCTCAGTAAAGAGCTAGTAAACTATTGATGACATCACTGTTGATGACTGGTTCATAGAATAATAGATGAACAATGCAAGCAATGTGTATCATCTTTATTCATGTGCTTCCATTTTTCCATTATTCTCATTTCCTTTACTTTCCACTGGAGAATACATGGTACATGTTTTTTTGCAAATGAATTCCTTCGCCCTCCACTCCTTGAGCTTTCCTAATCAATTCTGAAAAATGAGAATGCAATTTAAAATGCAGACTTCTTTAGGAGTATATTATTTTATAGGCAGCTAAATATTAATTCTGTATATAATTTAACAGTAGGCATTCATATTAGAAGTTTATTACAGAAGTCAGATGAAAACTAGAAGCATAGAATCATATGTAATAGGAATAATGGGTTTGACCTGTCATAAACCCAGAAGACAGGAATTAAAGTTCTGTAGGAAAAATATTCAATGATAACTACTTTTTACAGGTATCAGAAACACACACTGCAGAAGCACTGCATGCCATGCAATTTAACATGATTGAAATACCTCTTCAGGAAAAGCACAGACTTTATACTCCCTCCAGAAACAATGAGACTGTTGGTAGAAACGTTTAAAGAAACTCATAGGAAAAATAACTGCATGATACCTAACCTGCTATTAAAACTGAAAGCTGAAGCTCACAGGAGTGAATTTGATTCATTGTACTACGTCATTAATCTTTATGAGCGAAATGATTACAAAATTCGACGGGGAGAGGAAAGCAATTACTTAATGATGTATAAAAATATTCCCATAGATACTTCAGAAAGCACTGTGCATAAAGCTGTCTGTATAAAGCCCTTGGATGGTACAAACAGCCCAGTCGGTAGCACACTTTTAAACTGCAGGAGAGTTATTTTTTAATTTTTAACTCTCTCCCAGTCACTGTTTAACATTCCATGTTCATGTACTATCTACATTGTTAAATTGCCCGCAACTCCAGAGCAGTCAAGCAGCACTCAAATTAAGCCAAAAAGTAATTAGGTTTCAGTCACTGAATATTCACAGCTCAATTAAATTATTTACAGAGATGTAGACGATTCTGCAGCAAAGACAAACATTTCTATTGACAGTCCCCCAAACTGTAAAATAAATATATCCTGATAAAACAGAACCTAAGATGTGTCTTCTAGAAAGAATTTTGTCCTCCCTCTCCTGTTTCACTTTAGAGGTTGGTTGTCTATAAGTTTGGATATACATACTCATGCATTTACAATAGAAGTGAGTTTTGTTGTAGGGTATTGAGGTGAAAGGGGAAATCACCAATTAAAAAAAAAATTAAAAAAATCAAGGTTTTTAAAGATGATTTTTTTGACTGCTTAAAGGGAGTTTTGCATTGATGAGTAAGAAAGAAATATTCAAGCACTCATTTAGTATTAAAAACCAAATGATAACCAGAAATACAGAAAATAAATGCCCAGATAATAGCATACATATATGCCTGTGCACTTGCACAACAGAGAACAAAATAAGACAGTAATGAGATTAACAGATCGTGATAGTCTAAAGTTTTTTGTAAAGTCTTTTGTTCCAAATATGTAACAGAGCATTTCATAAATTGAATGATGGAGAAGAAATACAGCCATCACTCTGCTCAACACAAACTAGCAAATAGCCCCTGAAGTATGTACAAATCTCTCTCATAGAGAAAGAGCACAGGTAGAATTATGGCAATGATATTAGATTTGCTTTTTTTAGAAAGCACTCCAAGATCTGCCTTTTGGTGGAAGAAAAGAGAGAGCGAGGTAGAGAAAAGAGACCAGACTCTAAGCACCGTGTTCAAGAGAGTGCTCCTTTCCAGCGTTTGTCCTACTACAGGGTATGTGCTAGAAAAGATCCAAAGTCTCAGTGGGGAACTTGAATGTATGTTCTTTTATCCCTCAAGCATTTAGTACTACATCCTGTCCAACTGTACTCTACTGTAGCTAGGTTCTCTTGCTGTCACATTTACTGACTCTGCCAAGACTATTTGTAATCTTCTAGTCAAAGCACAGCAGCTTGTCTACCAACAACAGAACTGTTGTTTTTACCAATGCATGTGTCAACAGCGAAAACAGCATCTCTTTAAGACTAAAAGCCATGGTCTCCTCACATTTTCTTTTTCTTGTAATAAGCCCGTGAGTTCATCTACAAAGGAAATTAAATGGAGCAAATGACACAAACAAAAGTTACAAAATTTGGGAACTGAATTATCATTGCCCTTTCAGGCTGGGGCAGGAAAACCACCTTTTATGGTATCCAGCATTTGGCCTTTAAAAGAATTTAAAAGAGGGAGTACAAATCACCTCTATTCCAGCTGCAATACAAATTATTTACTACAAAAATCATATTGTTGACTCACATGTACATCAAGTCACATATTCGGAAGATCCAAAACATTCTTGGAGCTCAGTTTGCTGTCCCATTTATTTGTTTTTCTATTTCACCAGCTCCAGTTAAAATTCAAGGCTGAGAAACACAAGTTATTTCTGTAATTTAGTGGTTGCAGCCAGAATCATTTATTGTGGGACTCAGTGGGCATATTAGCGTATGTAAGGCATATTTTGTTGTTAATTAACCTCATGGAGTGATGAGACAAAATGACTCAGCAGCACAGATTTGACTTTTACTTATTTTTGCCTTGGTACATTCTCTCACTTGTGTTTCCTCTCCCTTGCCCACTGCCATATACTGCCATTTTTCACTACCATTTTATTGTAAAGAGCTAACCAAAAGCAAACAAGAAAAGGGCATGGCAGGTTAGTAGTTAGCACCTCCCAGCTAATAATTATAGACCTGATATTTCTGCTGTTATTCTGATTAAAAAAAAGC
>VZTM01021975.1:0-14795 GCA_013400555.1 Jacana jacana | reverse complement strand
CTCGGGTCCTGTGGGTGGGGAGGCCCTGGAGCAGGGTCTCCAGAGAAGCTCTGGATGCTCCATCCCTGGAGGGCTCCAAGGGCTGCATCTTTGAACCACCTTATCCAGTGACAGATGTCCCTTCCAACCCATGCCATTCACATGTGTCCAAATGACCCTCCGAGGATGTATTTGTTACCTTATTTGTTATCCTGTTTTACTGCTGCAACTGAGTTCCTCCCTCGTGCTGCTGGAGTAGACAACTCATCTTTATACAGTAGGATCACTAATTGCTATTTGGAAACTAAAATGGATGATCCAAGAGGTCCCTTTGAATAAAAACCTCATGTTGCTAGCTCCAGAAGCCTATACTCTTCTCTGAGGTAGTGGTCCTTGAAAACCTTCAGCAGCTCCCTGTGTTTCAAGGCTCTTCATGTTGTCAGAGGTTAAGGATTTAAGAATTGTTGCCTTTATGTGTGAGACCTATGCCTATCGTGGGGACCTCAGATGGTTCATCTCAGACTGGTGGTCCCCTGCCACTTCCAGCCACTGCTGAAGGATCATCATCTCAGTTCAGGTTCCATAACGCTGACATGAGGAACAGCTGTCATCCATTTTCTCGCCTTTGATCGATAGCATCCCAATCTCAACGTTCAATGCCATAAATTATTTATTTCTAATTGGATTGGATGCTTCCTTGGTCCCAGTGAATCAATTAATGAGTATTTGCCATCAGAGTTCTTGATGCCCTCAGAGTGGCTTGTCACAGCAACACCAGTGGTAACTGGTGCTGGAAAGGTTTGGAGGAGCAGAAAGGAAAGCTCTTTACGGTTCTTTCTTTGGAGGATGTGCCTAGTCACAACAGCCGTCAGGTACCTGATCTGAAAGAGGAGTTGCATAAAACCTTTGCTCTCCTTGCAAGACCTTTCCTAGAAAACTGAAGCTCTGTGAGATCCTCATGAAACACAAAGAATTCTTACGCCAGCATTGTCCACTCTGCATCTCCATCACTTTCCTCTTCTGCCTGTAAACAGGTATCCACTCCTGCTGGTATAACCTCAGGCAACTTTTCAAAGGCAGTAGCCATCTCTCCTGATGTGCTTGGGGTGGACGATCAGTGCAAGGATACCCTCACACTGATACACTGTTGGGTGGCCGTGATCCACTGCATGCCAGCAGCTGCCTTCCACGACAAAGGATCTCAAATGTTCTCATTTTAAGCACTGACAATATTTAAGCACGTGTTAATGGTTTAAAGAAGCAACCCACTAGAGAAAGTCTCATTTGTCAGGAGCAGTGCCTCTAAATTTCATCATAACTGAATTAAGGCAACCTAGACTGGAGCAAGTTAGAGCAAAGACTAGTGCACTGATGGATGGTTCACACTAGCTGCTAAAATGGTCCTTTGAAAGCTCTTTGAGCTGAGGTTATGCAGATCAGCATCAGCGACTCCCAAATAGAAGCTGGGCAGCAAAAAGGTGACTGAAGTAGATTGCAGAACTATTGCACAAGGCCACATATCAACACGATGCCTGACAGTAATGCTCCTCATACTCCAAACCATCCATATGCTGGATGGAATCAAATAGTGGGGTGTCATGGACTGTGATGATTGGAGAGACTCAGATATCACCTTTGGAAGTGCAACAGCCTCGGGAACTGCATACTTAAGATAGAAGAAAATCCTTTCTGACCACAGTTCCAGGAGACCTTCACAGTTCAGAGCCTTTTCTGCCCTTTTAGCGACAAGACCATGGAACACCCCTGCAGACCTTCCTGATCCCTTGTACTCTGGGTAAATTAAATTGTTTGTAAAACTTAAAGCTGTAGGTCTAAATAATTGCTTAATGGTGCTACAACTGCAAAACATGAGGATCAGCAAATGCACTGCGAAGAGGTACTCCTCCAGGTGATGGACAAGGAGAGCCATGAAGATTAGCTACTAACCAGAACAGGAAGGGAACCAAGTCAGCAAATCACTCCTAATCTACCAGCTTGGTTCATCTGTCTTCCATCTATCATCTTTGGTTGCTTTGAGCAACCTGGCCTGGTGGGAGGTGTCCCTACCAATGGCAGGAGGGGCTGGAACTCGATGCTTTTTAAGGTGCCTTCCAACCCTAACCGTTCTATGATCAGAGGAAACTCTGATAGAGTTAGATAGAGATAGATAGAGATAGAGGAAACTCATAGAAACTCAGCCAGAGCAGAGGAGGTCTCAAGGCAGGATAAATGGCAGAAAGTTCCTACACCAGTCTGAGTTGGTTAAAGTATTTTGGTATGAATGTGTTGAGACTGGCCACCTTGGGAATATTTTAGAACTTCAGAAGTATAGGAAATGAGATTTTTGTCCTATGTCCAAGCAAGTACAGCAGTGACAGTAGTATTAAACTTAACATACCATGCAAGGAGACGTGTCCACAACAGCAAAAAAAGGCAGAGACTCACCCAAGACCACATGGTTGGATGGACTCGAGACCTGGTGATCTCAGTGACCGATGTCCTTGCTCGTTGACCCAAGGCAAGTGGCTACATCACGTGCTTGTGGAGCATCGGTTCCGAGTACCACCCAGGAGGGCAAAGACCTTATTCTCCCTGTGCGGGAGTGTTTTCTCTGCTCCCATCATAAAGCCTTTTTAGCACCCACACCCAGCTTCTCCGTGCTGATTTTCAGCAGATGTTGTGCTAATGAATAACAATGTAATCTCAGTGCCTTAATATAGTGCTGGGGCGCGATAAGTCTGAAATTGCTGTCATCATCGGCGTGAGGACGATCTGGTCATTGTTCAGAACTGTCCTCCTCTGATGATTACATGAAGGGGAATGTATTTTCTTCCATCGACTCCCACTCTGCTTCCAAATTTAAAACTATTCAGGCACCAGATACTTCTATTTTTCCAAGGGCTTAATAAGAGGCCAGAATGCAGATGTTCTGATAAGGCCATGACGAATTGCAAGTGGAGAAGCCATATTAAACTTGACCGATTACAGGATGCCAAGCTCAGCTCTGTCTGTGGAAGCACAGTGACGGTCAGAAAAGAGCCCCAGTACTTGCACTAAACCAGCTGCTACCACCACCACACACATTCTACTGGTGAGGGCAGAGTAGATGGCTTGCAGCCAGAGCAGACGTTGCGAAGCAAAGCTGAAAGCCAGAGATAAAATACGGGACTTGGGGAAGGAGCAAATGGGTGGAGGGAATGGATGGCTTGGTTTCTACACCAGCAATGTGATCAAACATAGATGAGAGGATGGACTAATCAGCAGAGGAACCAGCCAGATCAGGTAAGACCCCAGGAGAACCTTCCCAGCAGAGAAGATGGCTGAGCAGGGTGGGCATCACTATGGGGCAGCTCAGTTCCCACCCTCAGAAGGTTTGGGAGCAGATGCTCCAGACAGCTCTTGCCCTCAGCGCTGCCAGGATGGACTTGGCAGCTCCCTGGATATCTCCCATCCTGTGCCCATCAGGAAAGACAGGCCCAGATGAAGACTGTAAACCCCATCTGGCTTTTAAAATTCTTATGAATGTGCCCACAGGGCCTCTGCCCAGGAAGGGAATATCAGGCCACAAAGAAAGCTGAAATGGGGGAGCAGAGGGCAGTCAGGGGCTGCAGGGGGAGAAGTGAAGAGGTGCAAGAGGAAGCTCTTCTCTAGGAGAGACGACAAGGGGTGGGAAGGCAGCCTGGGACCAAGATATAACTTACAGCAGTACTGGTTTGGAAGAGGTGTGGAGAACTTTGGGGCAGAGCAGGAGAGAGGGCAGGGGTGAAGTGCCATGTGTGAAATCATTCAAGCAAATGAAAGGAAACACCATAACACCAGCCTTTGCTCTCCTGCAAAAAGAGAAACTACAGCAGTTGAATTCTGAGATGTGAAGAAGTGCGTAGGTTAGAAGGCACCTCTGGAGGTCTCTAGTCTAATTCCTGGCAGCTTGCCCTGCCAGCTTCTGACCAGGACGAGGTGAAAAACTTTTTCCTGGTATTAGTTAGGAAAAAGCTCTTCCCTCTAAGATTTCTCTTCCATGTTCTACCTTGTCTGTTGCCTCTTGTCCTATTGCCAGACACCTGGGAGAACAGTTTGGCTCCATCTTTTCTATATCCTCCCATCAGACGGTTGAAGACAGTCTTTCCTCCAGGCTGAAGAACCCCAACACCACTTCCACCTCCCACCCTCATCTTGCTGACCCCAAATGGACTTACTCCGCTCAAAACCACCAGCTTTATCCTCCAGTACATTGAGCGTTTCCCTCCAGCTTGGCGATGGAAGAACAAAAGCCTGTAGTGCTCACCCAGTGACCAGCTATAGGCTGCCAGCCTGGACCAGGACTGCCATTAAGCTGTACCCTGAAGAGACACCCCTGGAAGTGAGGTGGTGAGAAACTTGGACAGAACTGGTGCCTGCAAGGTTTGCACCTTCCCTCTCTTCCCCGGGTGGTGAGACACTGGCAAAAATGGGAAGAATAAAAATAAATGAAATCGAAAACCATTTTGGTTTTGTCCATACGAAACACTGTCACTCTGTCCCTGTTTTGCAGCATTTGGCTGTTTGGGGTGATGTCCCCTAACGAAGGGGAGCTGGTTCACCGGCAGCTGAGCTGCTCTGGCTCAGGGCTGAGCCTGGCACTCAGAGCAGTGGCGGGTGAGAGCTGAAGCTCCAAATTCCCCCAGGTGGAAAAACGCTTCCTGCCCTTTTTTACTCCTTCACTGTCAAAATATCACAACTGTTGAAGAAGGTTCAGGGCTGGGGAGAGGGTTTCTGTCAAAAAGTGTCTCCAGAAGATGAGGTTGAGGGTCCATAATGCAAGGAAAGCACTGACGCTGCTGCTGTTTGGATAGCAGCCCGTGTCACAGGGCCTTTCAGACCACAGCAGAGAGCTGCGGTAGGTGCCCCAGAAGCCTCTGCACCCTCCTCTCCCGCTGCTATAGCAGAGCCAAACCCCATGGCTAGTTTCCACCACAGCCCAAGGCATAAATGCCATCCACAGGCTATTTTTCTTCAGTACAGTCTCCTTTGCACAGCCTTTTCTAGCTGAGGCTGTACCACCTGATACCCGTTGCACACAGCCCAGCGCTTCCCGCTTCCCCTAAGCAGTGGGGACTGGTCCATATCTACCAGCATTCACCAGCTTCAATCTTTCAAAGCTGAGAAGCCATAAAAATATATAGAAAAACCACTAAAACCCTATTTCATGCTGCCAGGGCACCTTAGAAGGAGGCATACCCACCTGCAAGCACCTCTTGGCTACATTCCCCTTCTTCTGTATCTTCATTTCTACGACACCATGTGAAGTCCTGAGCCCAGATTAGTTCTCCTCCCAAACTCCAGAGCTGTGACTGTTATTCTGGAAACCAGCTATCAAAATTCCACTGTCCAGGTCTGCTTCCACACGACCAGCTTTGCCAGCAGCCAACCAGCACTGACTGGTAAAGGCGGGATGATGGAGAAGCCACAGCAAGCACAGCTTAGTAACACCTCTATTATCCAGGAACAAGAGAAAAGTGGAGATTCATCTCAGTTACACAGTCCTGGAGACTGGGGAAATTCTAGCTGTACTCCTTTCTCTTCCAGACTCATCTGGAAAGCTAAATCCCATTCTAAGCTTATGAAATATCACCTGCTTTTTATTTATATATCTGATGTATTTGCTGATGGCCAGAACTGACATCCCCATGGCTCCCTCTTTCTAACCCCACGGTCTTTGGATCTGAAGGCAGCCCTGATAGAGCAGATGAAAAGGCAGTGGTAACTCAATCTAGGTTGCTCGGTGTAAAATAAAAGAGGGGACCCAGAGCCCAAGCCTGAGGCTGTAAATTTTCCCCCCAGCACTGTGCCTGCTGGCCTGCTCCACCGCTTCTCCTGCAGCTCTCCCCTCCTCTGCCCGGTCCCACCGCCAGGACTCGTGTGCTGTCACTTTGCCTGGCCGATTTAGGCATTTCATAGGAACTGATCCAATGGGCTTTAATTCAATAGTGACTCTGGTGAGGGCAAGATGACTCGGAGGAAAGGCAGACAAAATGGGACAGACTTTGCTCTTGCCAAAGCCCGGGTGACCGAGGGGAGGGAGGCACATCTGACAGGGAGAGCGGGCTCTGTGTACCACAGGGGCAGCTGGAGGGGAGAGCCTGGCTGTGCTCATCCCTGGCTTGTGTGCAAGCATGGAAAACACCACCATGAGAAGCTCATTATTTCAACTTAGCTAATGGCTTCATTGTATACTGGGAAATAAAAAACCATATGCATTACATACCATCCAGACTTCTCAGTCCCACCTCTGTGTCTGCTTTCCACCAGCTTGTAAATAAATAGATGGGAACAACAAAGCCTTACCTACTGCCACAGCTCCACAGCTTTCCTGCTCTTACCTCACCATCCATCTTCATCTCTCACATCTAGAAACGAATCAATACCACGTCAGTTCACACCTTGTCCTGGCTGTACGGCGTCATCAGAAATAGTCGGTGGCCAGCAGGGAGGAAGCACAGGCTGGTGGCTGGTGTGCTCAGTCTGGGTGTGGGATATCGCAGCTCGATTCCCTGGGCTGCCACAAACAACTCCTCTGACCTTCCACAGGTTGCGGAGGTGAAGGTGGTGCTGGGTGTCAGATGGGTGCTCTGGCACAACATCCCAGCTCCTTGGCTGGTGGTTCAGTGCCACACCATCAGCTGAGATGGGAGAAAAGGCTCATACGTGGGCTCTCCAGGTGGAAACAGAGGCCGGGGCTCTGGGTGGGATGTGGGCTTTGCAGGCAACCCTCCCAAAAAGAATGTCTGCAGCAGAGTTCCATCTCCAACTGCAGGGAGTGGGGTGGGGGGGATAAAATCCAGGGGAAACCCCCACACTTCTTATCTAGGACAGATTTGTTTGAAGCTTTCCTGGCAGATCAACACAAGGGAATGGGGATGACACTGCTCAATTTAGTCATCTAAGCTATATAGCAGAAGAGTTAGGGGCTGGGGAACCCTGGAGAGATAATGAGGAGAGAAAGATAGAGACTCTGGATAACCCTGGAGAGAAAGATAGAGACTCACTCCCTTTCACAGCTCTGCACCAAGCTCAGCTCTCTAACACCTCCCTTACACCCTGAAAATCTCACAGCCAGAGCATCCCAGGCAGACACCCCCTCCCAGGGCAGCAGAAGGGACCCCCATCCTGCATCCCTATGACCTTGTAGGGAAGGAGAACACCCCTCCTTTCCCTCCATCCCCACCTTCCACACGCCAGGTTCCTGCACCGGGTTACCTGCATCCCCTTTGCAAACCAAAGGCTGCTCAGAACCGGGGGCTGCCCCATCCCCAGCTGCAAACCCAAACCAAGCACCAGCAGGGAGAAAACACAGCCCCAGCTCATCATCTCCTCCTTTTATAAGAGCCCTTCGCCCCAGCTGAGCTCTCCCACGGCGGTGGCAGAGATCCAGGGCCGTGATGCACTGCACCTGCCCGCAGCGTGCTCCAGTCATTATCCCTGCCCAGGCACAGCTGTAATTAGGGAGGGAGGAAGGATGGGGGGGGGCGGGGAGGGAGATTGAATGTCCCAAATCACATCATCTCTGTTGCTTTGCATTAAAACGTGGCATGCCGCGTTCCACAATAAATAGGCAGGCAAATAGCCGTTTTAAAACGTGATCCCCACGAGCTGTTTTGAGAAGAAATTATCTCAGCAGAGCCATAGCTAGAATTACCCCTGTTACCAGCTCCTCTCCTGCCTCCCTCGCTGGAAAAGCCCTGAGCCAGCACCTCCTGACTGACGGTGCTCAGAGTCATGAGCGGGGCTGGTTTTAAAACCCTTCGTTTAGAGACACAGATGTCAAAGTGGGTTTGGCCCCAAATTTGACCTCCAGCCCCAGGAAAACGATGTCCCTGGATACAACGTGCCTCCCAGGGTCTAAATATCTGCTACCACCTGGAGAAGCGCTGGGCGCACGTGAAGTGGGATACAGAGTCAACCAGCCCTGTGGGCACCAGCGTGGGGAACATGTTCCTGCACCAGCATCTCCTGGTGCTCCAGGAAAATCTTCAGTCCCTCTAGATAGGTGAAAAAATAAATGAATAAATAAATAAATGAAATTCTGCAAGGCTCCCCTGCCCTCAGATGTTAGCACAGCTCTGGCTTCCTAAAAAATGGTGCTGCGGTACCCACTGAAGAGCTGGTGGAACCGGAGTGTGACTCCATCTCTGAAACTTCCTCTTTCTCAGTCAAATCCTTGGAACCTGAATGAATTCATTTACATTTCTGACATGTTTACAACTTCACATTTAACCACCCGTCCTGTTGACTGGCCCTTTTGTAGCCAAGAACCTGGACCCTGCTCTGGTTCAAAAATGGTAAATACAAACCACAAAAAAGCAAGGTATTTTACTCATCCTCTTTCTTATCCTTTCCGCCACACAGAAATGGTATCTTTCCACCACACAGAAATGCTTCTCTTAGAATGAAAACCTTGCCCTGCTGCACTGGTGTAGACTGTATGTTCCCTCAGGACACTGGGATTTTAATTTAGTGGTATTAGATTTTATTTTAAAAGCAGCTTTGGAGTTTTCAACTGGCTGTAAAACTTCACGTTGTTTAGAAAACATGAAATTATATTGATCCATGCTACCTTGTGACCTTCTGTATGGACTTTTATGACCATCTCACCCAGGAAGCTGAAGCTGTGGCTGGCCTGGAGCTCCTCTCTCCTTCATCCCTCCAGGATGCAGCCGTTCATCTCACCCGAGGTTGTCCAGCTCTTCCTTGGTAGATTTCCATACTTGAACTTTGAGGGTACTGGGAAAATAAAATCATAAATCACAGAATCACAGAATGATGCGGGGTTGGAAGGGAACCCTGGAGACCATCTAGTCCTACCCCCCTGCCCAAGCAGGTCCACCTACAGCAGGTTGCACAGGAACTTGGCCAGGTGGGTTTGGACTGTCTCCAGAGATGGAGACTCCACCACCTCTCTGGGCAGCCTCTGCCAGGGCTCTGCCACCCTCAAAGTGAAGAAGTTCCTCCTCATGTTTAGGTGTAATTTCATATGTTCCAGTTTGTGGCCGTTCCCTCTTGTCCTGTCACTGGGCACCACTGAAAAATGACTGGCCCCATCCTCTTGACCCCCACCCTTTAAGTAATTATAGGCTTATAGGATTTATAAATATTCATAAATCCCACAAAAATGTCCTTCAAAGCACCCTTACTACTCAGCACACCTTTTTTCTTCTCTTCTCCTGCTGCCTAACAGCAGGCAGGGCTTTCAACACCACCTATTTCAGCTTAAACAGCTTAAAACATGTACTCCAAATTGTTTCCTTTCTTTTCTTTTCCTTTTATAACAGGAAGAAAAGAAAACTCCTCCTTTCTTTCAAAAATCACCCTGAGCAGTGAAACACCGGGCTGTGACCCTCGCCACGCTGGGTCCACTGTCCCCACGTCCTTGCCTTCCTCCATGCCCACAAAACCAGCTGCCTGTGGGGAACAAGGACAATATTTGGGGACTCCCTCCATCCCCCTTGCCCGTTCCCATCTGGCAAAGAGCGGGGAAGCGGCGTGCCTCTGGAAGCCCATTACTGTTTTATGGAGGTCACCCTCACCTAATTATGCCACTGTTCCTCCCAGCCCCAGCCTGACCCTGCCTGATCCTGAAACGGATTAACATGTCTTGGTCACTTGAGCGTGTGGTGTGTGTCTGCTCCGGGCGGGCAGCGGCTGAAGGTCTGGCCGTATCTCAATGTTATTTTGACCCCGGCCGTTTTTTTCCGTGGCGAGTCCTTCGCGGACCTGTTGAATGGGGCTTTCATTTCGCTGACCCCGGGGGTCATCTGTTTTCGGAGCATGAAATATGGCTGCCGGTGGACAGGAGGGAAGAGATAAACTTCACTGAGGAGCCTTAACAGGCCAATGAGCCGTGACTAATGATGATTGTGGTTTGTCTTTCGAGGGCATAATTTATTGGGCTGCTGACCACTTAGTGCACTGGTGGGGGGAATTAACTCCTTCGGGGGCGGCGCCGGGTGCAGGATGATGGGGGATCTGCCCAGGAGGGGTTTTGTCTGCTCGGGGCTCATCCTTCACCCCTTTTGCAGAGGGAGCAAGCCTTTCTCCCCACATCTTTCCCCTCTGTGATGCTTCCTGGCTGTTATCACCACCTTTTTACCCCATGTCCCCACCACTCCCCCCCCACCTGACACCCCCCCATCCTCCAAAATGGTTCTCTCAGCTTTTCTCTGAGTGGAGTTTTCTGTCACGATGTCCTCCATGATGCTCCTGCTGTTTCTGGCGGGCAGAAAAGGGGCCACAAAGCCCACTGACCCTCTTAGAGGGGGGACTGTCATGCTCCTGGATGGCAGGCGGCCGACGCGAGCCGGGATTGCCTCAACAAAGGAGCTGGCGTGTCAAACACCGCTCTTACATCTTCATCACGGGGCTCCCTCCAGGCCAGCAGCTTTCTCCTAGGAGGAAAGCCTGAGCCCGACGGCACGTTCCTGGCAGCGCTGACATCCGTCTCTGTCAGCCCCCCGGACAGATGGAGGGGGGTGGATGGATGGATGGATGGATGGATGGATGGATGGATGGATGGATGGATGGATGGACAGACGGACAGACAGACAGGGCTGCTCCCTCCCGGCTGCGGTGCGGGCAGCCTGGAGAAGGACAGCAGCAGCCCTGCAGCCAGCTAGGTGTGCAGAAGTAGGGTCAGCGTTAGGATCCAAGCCCTGATGGCTCCTTCATTTTTTAACTCAGCAGTCAGGTTTTGGAAGGGTTAGTTGCAAAAGGGGCAGCCACTGGGAAGAGCTCACGGGAAATAAGTCCTTTCACGCCCATCGGTGCTTGAGGGGGGACCTGTGTCTTCTCCAGCATCCTAAAAGCTGGATGTTAGGAGAAAAAGAAATCAGAGGCTTTAGGGGTGTCCTACAGCCTTCACCTCACCTTAATGGCTAAATTCTGCCTTTGCATCGCTGCATTGCCCACCAGGGTCAGCTGCTCTGGCCGTGATTAAAGAAGCTCACTCAGTTTGCAAGTGCCTCAGTTTCCCCACCTGGAAATGCGGAGCAGGGCAAGGGTGCTGATGCTGACTCTCCATGTTTGGAGATTGGGAGGTGGGAGCATGGGGTGAAAAAGGCCTGAGATGTGCTGGGGGAGGGATTTGGTGCGGGGAAAGCAGCTCCAGCCAAAAGATGCCAACACCCCATGCTTGCCAGAGCACTGATGGGAACCCCTGGCTGTGCCAGCCCCGGCCCCAGGGTTGGAGGAGGGTTCTGCGTTTTGGGGTGTTCTGTAAAGAACCAGCAGTCATGGAGCAGTGCTGGGGCAGAGGGGACTCCGCTTCTGGAAATCACAGGTTTGGGGAGATTTCTGAAAAAGGGGCTTTCAAATGAGCCATAAATTGGATCCGTTAAATTATGGAACAAGTTGGGATTTAAATGCTGATCCCATAAATTGGAATGAGAGTGGTCTCTTTTAGATAATGCCCCTTAAAAGAACAGAAGAAAGATTCCAGAAAGACTTGGAAGACTGAGAGTTCCCTCAGGTCTTAAATGTGTCCAAGTCTATTTCATCTTTTAAAAAACAATAAATATTTACATATTAAGAGCCATCCCACCAGAAGAGCTCCCTACCTTTGAAGGCACAGGAGCTATTGCAGCAGCAGCAGCACCCAGCAGCAGGTGTCCTTTAGGATGTGGGGACTTCAGCAGGGCCAAGGGCCACAGGCAAGAAGCCACAAGGTCTCCCCCAGAGCCAACAGCCCTCCAACACACTCCATCACACACAGCACGAGGTGTCCACGGTGCCCAGCTGGTTTTGTCAGGAAGCGTAGCGATAGGGCGAGGGGGAATGGTTTCAAATTGAAAGAGGGGGGATTTAGATTAGATCCTAGAAAGAAATTCTTTGCTGCAAGGGTGGTGAGACGCTGGCCCAGGTTGTCCAGAGAAGTTGGGCAACTCCCTGGGGAGTGCTCAAGGTCAGGCTGGATGGGGTTTGGAGCAACCTGGTCTGGTGGGAGGTGTCCCTGCCCAGGACAGGGGGTTGGAACACGATGAACTTGAAGGTCCCTTCCAACTCTAACCATTCCATGGCACAGCCGGGAGAAGGGATGCTAACAGGAGTGCAGGTGCCTCTCCATCCCTTAGCATTAGAGTTTCCTGCCCTTCAGAGTAAGGTTTGAGAAAGGCTCCGGACATTCAGGGCTGTTTTTTTCTGCTGATTTACAAGCCAAAGGACAAACTATAAACCTCAGTCCCTTGATTGCCCTCAGAGCCCTGGCACAGCCCAGCTCCGAGCCTGCAGCACTCATACAAGTGGGTGCATTAACACAGCGGGTGGTAGCCTGCGATCTGCAAGTTCAATCACCCTGTGAGTCCTTACTAGCAAAGTAGAGGAGGTATCCTCATCCCATCCGGGCTTGCTGAAGATTTTGGGGCTGGGGGGGGAGACTCACAGGAAGACTGCAGCTCCCCTGATAACCACACGGCAGAATATTTCACTGGAGATGGGGAAACTCAGAGACTCAAAGCCAGAGTTAAAGCCGTGTGAGTTATAAGAAGCCCCAAAACTCAGGTGAGGGTGGTTTTTGGGGGTGGGGGCTGGGGAGGAAAGGTCGGTCCTGCAGCAGCTGAAGTGAGCTCTGCAGTTAAATGGGTTTGAGGGAGGACTCTTGGGAAGACAGTAATTGGTTTACATCAATAGTGCTGGGAGAAAGAAACAGTCTTTAAAAATTGTAGGTAGAGACTAGCAGCTTCTGTGTGTGCACGCCTTCAGGTTTTCTGACTTTTTGGATTTTTTGAGAAAGGCTCTGGGCATTTGGGTCTGGTTTTTCTGCTGATTTACAAGCCAAAGGACAAACTATAAACCTCAGTCCCTTGATTGCCCTCAGAGCCCTGGCACAGCCCAGCTCTGAGCCTGCAGCACTCGTACGAGTGGGTGCATTGACACACCGGGCAGTGGCCTGCGACTCTGCATGTTCTCACAAGCTCTGCAAGCCTTTCAAACCCTAAAAAGGTGCCAGGGTTATTTGTTTCTCTGCATATTTCTTGCAAAAAGGATAGATATTTGGAAAGATGAAAGAAAGTACCACCTTTCCTGCCCATGCTGGCACCTCCTGGGCTTCCATTCCAGCACCTTCCAACCAAACATTCCATCTCCTGTTTGATCTCCCCTCGCAGAAGACCTTCCTCCCACTGTTATTGTTATCACTACATAGTGCCCAGGAAGGAGAGACAAAACTACACCATTGGGCCTTTTTCCTCCCAGGTGGGGGACCACACACAAGCACGGCTGGCGCTGGCAGAGCAACCTGTGCCCCACGAGACAGGGGAAGACGGTCAGAAAGATGCACAAGGTGGGTGAGAGATGGCAGCTGGCGTGGAAATAAAGATGTGAGAAACGTGAGACTGAGTCAGCAGAGAGGGAAAAATATATTGGGGGTGGGGACAAAACACAAAAAATAAACCAAACCAAAAAAGCAAGGCAAGCTGAGAAAGTGAGCTCAGCGCATCCCACTCCCACAGGGTAGGTGCAGACCTTGAGGGTTCTGCAGCCACAGTGATTAGCCAAGACATGATCCAGCCTTCGCTGGCCTGGTGCAGGGTAAGAGGTCAGCAGCAGGGTGATAAAACAGAGTATCTTCAGCTCCTCTTGGGGAATGGGGTGTGTGTGAGGTGGCTAAAACATGAATGCAAAGGTCCCTGAGCTGTTTGCTTTGCAGCCCCCGAAAAGCATCGGTGGCCACTGGGCTCAGCTCTGCCTTCGTCCCCCAAAGCGGGCATATCCGGGTGTGGACGTAGATCAGTCTTGCAGAGAAGCAGGGCAGCTGGTTCTTCCTCTGTTACGCTCAGATGCTGTTGTCAGAGAGTTTAGTCTTGGGGGTGGGTGGAAATGGTGCAACTTCGCCCTTTTGAAGTGATACTGTTACCTGCTGTCACGACGCCTTAATGGATGGGAAGATGGGTCTTGGCTGGGCTGAAATTCCCTAGCCCAGCCTTGTAAAAGAGGAGCTGAATGTAAAAGAGAGGGGGAGATGTTTAACAGAGCCAAGACCTGGGGATCAAGAGGAGAGAGGAACATCCCAGCACATCAGGTTAACCCTTACGGTACCAATTTCTATGACCCTGAAAGGGGATCTGGAGAAATCATAGAATCATCGAATCATTTTGGTTGGAAGAGACCCTTGAGATCATCAAGTCCAATCATCAGCCCTAAATCACAGCCTAGAAACACAGCACAGAGGAAAATAGGAAGGGGGAAAAAAAAGTGTTGGAGTTGTAAAAACAAACAAACAAAAAGCCCAAAATATCCCAACTTGGTTTTTGGAAGAGGAAATGTAGTTTGTCTTACCCTGAAGCCTTCTCTCCCATGCTCCGGGGCAGCAGCTCAGCTCCCAGCCCCACAGCTGGTGGGTAAGGGGATGCACTGCAAAACCATTAACTCTGCTACAGATGCTTCACTTGTTTGGGTAAACAGCCCGCTGTTGTTCTGCACATGTGAGTTACTGTAAGAGCTGGTGAAAGGTTCTGGATTTATAGCCTTGGAAGATGATTTATTTTTGTAATCCCGCAGCTGATAAAGCTGGGGAAATGCCAGCGTGCGATTTCCCCGTCCCGCCTCTTGCTCAAGAGCAGCGTCTTGGAGACACCAGCTGTAGAGAAGGGGGAAGAAATGCTCGCACAAAAAAAGGTGCGACAAAATCCACCGCTCGCCATAGTGGTAAATAACGCAGATCTGTGTCCATTTGGGCAATGAGCCCTGCTAACTCCTGCCCCAGAATCCTTTTCCCCTTCTGGGACAGGCGCATCCTCCCTGCCACCAGCAGGCCTGGCATCTCAGATCAAAAAACCCAAAGCCCTGCC
>VZTM01021974.1:46736-68400 GCA_013400555.1 Jacana jacana | reverse complement strand
GTAGGATGTGCTTAGTAACGTAAATAATCAGAAGGTGTGCTGTGCAAAGCACCCACCACTGAAGTGGAAACTGCTAGGGGGTACCAGAGGTCCCAGTGACGAATATCCCCCCGAATCCTGTATTTGTTACTTCCCTAGGAAAATTGAAATCATTTTACAAATGAGTAATCTTCAAAGCCTTCCCCAAGGTCAGTACAGCCAGGAGAACCTGAGAGGAAATTTGAATCTTGCCACCCTCCCTTTCATAAACTACAGGAATTATGGATCAAACAGAAGACGTGNTGAATAAAGTTTATTGTTGCACAACACAATCTCCTTTTTGTGTTTGGGTTTTAATTATGTTTAATTAGGAGGGATGCTTCTTATTTGCAGGACACTACGATACTTTTTGATCATAATCTTTTCCTTCATTTCCTTTTCCCTTAATGTCCATTATACTCCAGTTCTTATACAAATATCTAATGTTTCCTTTACTTACTGTCAGACTGATGCACAGCTTCAAACAATGGAAACTTGTTTTTTCCAAAATTTTAGTATTTTCATAAAGACATTAAAATTTTATTTAATTATTTTTAGGCAGTTTGACCTAAATCAGTGTAGTTCTTAAACCAAAACAACATGGATTGACTTCCACGAGCTGTAGTTCCAATCCCTGTTCTCACCAAGAAAANTATATATTTCCAACACGCAGCAGAAATAAGTGATCTATTTACAGCATTTACACTGATTCAGCACCACCCAGGGAGGTGACTCAAAGCAGTTTTGGCAGTTCAACAAAAAAAGCCTTGAAAGTTCTGTTATGAGTTTTTCTGTGTATTAGAAGAGCTGTAAAGACAGAAAGCCTAGTCTTTTGCTGACAATTAATTTTCTCACCGGATATAGTCTTCAGTACACAATTGATGATATTTCTCTCTCTGAGATTATGATTTTATATTGGTTGTACTCCTGTTGGAAACAGAACACTCGTTAAAACATCTAGATTTACAATGGAGACCAAATCACTTTATTTACAAATTATTTATAGAGACTGAGATGTAATGTAAGCTTCCACATCCTACCCTTCTAATGTGCCGTACGCTGTGCTTTAGACAGCCCGGCTTAATATTTTATTAACATTTAGTATTTCATGTCAATTTAATAAAGTACAAAAATACCTCCCACAGAACACACGGGACGGGGCGCACTTGTTGGCCACCAAATTGCTTGGCAGAAATAAGAGGAGAATTATGTAGCCATAATTTTGTTGAGACTGTAATTAATAGATTCGGTGAAGACCTTCATATACTAAGAGAAAATAACACTATGCATAAAGACACTTTATTTTGTAGGTACAATACTATTAATTCTGAAATGCTAGCAAGACAGAAAAATCAACATTTCTGGAAAAGAATTCTACAATCCATATTTATTTTAGAGATGTTTTCCCATTTTCCCTAAAATAATAGAAGGGATATTCTTAACTTTCACAGGAGATTGAAATGAGGTTTGCTAAGGGGGACTAAACAAACTGAGTTCATTAGACATGAAAGCTTTCTTTGTGGAGAGCAATGTCTAGCTATGAATAAATTAAAAATTATTGCCAGTGTGCTATCGTAATTACCATCACAATTATACAACAGCAAGTTGGAGTGGCCAAAAGTATACATACAAATAAGGAAAACGTTCCATNGGATGATGCAATATTGTGCTGTGTTATCTTTTCCCCCCTGGTTAATGTGCTGTGTCTCCTGGAAAGCACATGACTGAAATATTAAATATTCAAATGAAGAAAAGCCTCACGTTTCACTTTAATCTCTTAAAGTGTCTCTGACTTTCTTTGGCAACACCATTGAATCACTTTTGGTTTTCAATCTTGGTGCTATTGTGGTCATTGTGGTAGCACCTTCTGCAAAGCCAGTTTGGACTCCCTCAACCACGAATGTTCCTGTCTGTCCCAGCTCAGGTGTTATGGAAAACTCTGGACCCACTGGTTCTAACTGGAATGTCTCAGCTGTGCTTAGCAAAGTGGGAAATCACCTTCTAAGCCATGAGGAATTAGTGTTGCTAAAGAAAGAGCTGGTATCTGTAAAGTTATTATGCTTATATATATATTATGATTATATATACTATGCTTATATATATCATGCTAAGTCTCAAGCTTGGCCAACAATACTTCTGGTAAATAAACAAATCTGTAAAAATAAAACCAGAAGAAATCCAGATGTCTTCCCTGTTCATAAACAGAGCATTCACATTCACTCCTCTTCATTTTCCAGTGGGTGAATTTGTCACAAGTAAATACAGCACTTGCTTTTTTCCTCTCAGAACTTACTTCTGCCTGATGTAGAGGTTACTTATCTATAGACAGCGTTTACTAGAATAGACTGCACTAACATAACACTTAGGAGTGGATTTTAAATATATAATTTCATTTCCCCCTCATACATATGCATGTTCTTGCCCTCTGAATTTATTTTACGATCAGTATAAAATTGCCACCGGTGTATTACATGCAGGGTGAAGGGTCTCAGAGTTATGATTTAAAGAAACAAGATGAACCAGAAAGCACCAAGATAAGAAGCAATATTTTTTTAGTTTCAATCAGGAATGTCAAATAATATCTGGAAAACACAGGATAATATCTGAAAAGCAGCTACTGCAAGAATGCCACTTTTAATAGGGAAGAGTCTCGCATTTTATGAGATTTGAAGTGAAAAGCCACTCTCAGCACCTTTACTTAAAAATTCAGGAAAGCAACTTGAAAGTAATATCCAGAAATTCAGCTTCTGCAGCTCAAGATCAAGGAGAATTCTGACTAGATAAAAGGAAACAAAACACACCCATAAGGGTCCTTAAGCAGGGAATGAACAGGGTGCCCTGCCACTTCCATCCTTGAAGATGCTCAAACGCTACTGAGATAGACCTTGAGCTACTTCACCAAACTTTGAGGCTGGCAAAGTCCCCTTCCATCCCAGACATTTCTGTGATTTTAATGTGTAGGAAGAGGTGGATTTGAGTGGTAGGATGTGCTTAGTAACGTAAATAATCAGAAGGTGAGNAAAGACACTTTATTTTGTAGGTACAATACTATTAATTCTGAAATGCTAGCAAGACAGAAAAATCAACATTTCTGGAAAAGAATTCTACAATCCATATTTATTTTAGAGATGTTTTCCCATTTTCCCTAAAATAATAGAAGGGATATTCTTAACTTTCACAGGAGATTGAAATGAGGTTTGCTAAGGGGGACTAAACAAACTGAGTTCATTAGACATGAAAGCTTTCTTTGTGGAGAGCAATGTCTAGCTATGAATAAATTAAAAATTATTGCCAGTGTGCTATCGTAATTACCATCACAATTATACAACAGCAAGTTGGAGTGGCCAAAAGTATACATACAAATAAGGAAAACGTTCCATCTTCTTTTTTTTTATATATATATATATTTTTCCCGAAAGCTGGAATTATCTTACTCAGGATGGGATGTTGATCAGTACTGGGGATCAAAGAACAAAGCTGGCAAATCCATGCTTGCTGTAGAACCTAATCAAAATACTATTGATTTTTTTTTTAAAACTTGTATCTACGCTGCAGATCATCCATTCTGGATGAAAATTCCAGGAATACTGAGCGTACAGAACTTCGAGGCAATATCTACAGAAAGGCAGCAACATTAAACCTATAAAACACATCCCAAAGAAAGTGTATGTTTGGGACTACAATACGTTAAACAAACAAGAATCTCTTTATGTTTGTTATTCTTTTATATTAATTTTAAAAATATTTTCCTGTAGACTGTTATGTGAATTTTTTTACTATTAATTCTGGAGTCAAAGTTAAAAATAATCATGCACAAGTACAGTATCCAATTAGAACATGCAGTTACAATGGTTATCCCCGAAACTTTGGGGTATAAATAATCAGAAATGTAAGTGGTTTGAAAGAACAGGAGATGGTCAGTATCATGCACCATTTCAGTGCTCTATACCAATTTTTTGTGAGTTCACATATGAGTTTGAGTTTAAATAAAAAAAGAGGCAATGGGTCTTATCTATGTAAGTCAATTCGGCTTATGAGGTTCACAATACATTTTTTCTGAGCAAATCTCACTTGGAGTAAGAGCTGGAATTCTTTTCTGTTGTAAGTAACAATTCCCAAAATCTGTGAAAGCATTTTATAGGCTTACAGACTTTGGATTTACTTTGGTCTATCAGCTGAAAACCATTTGTTCTCCTTCTCATCCAAATTCCAGAGTTCTATAGGCATTCCTCATGTCTGTGTCTGTCCCTCCTGTCCACCGTGTTCTAGAGTGTATCTATATGTGTGTGGGTGGTATATAAAACGTATGTACTTTGCAGTACTGGTACCTACACCTCTCTTATAGTCAAGTAAATGACAGATAAAGTTTTATAACGAGACAAAAGAAGGCTGAGGGGAGACCTTGCTCTCTACAACTCCCTGAAAGAAGGGTGTAGCCGGGAGGGGAANCTGTTTAGTCCTCTGCCTTATACAAATGTAGAGAGTCATCAATCAATATGGATGGGAGTGCAGTAGAACATTGTAAGTAGTATATTATAGTCTTCCAGTCCTTACAGTGGCGGATAGATGAACAAAATGCATATTGGCTGAGAGGTGAATATGCTGTTTGCTCAAATGTTCTTTTTAGCAGAACTAGCACAATTTCACTGAAATGGGTGGCATCGCTATGATCTACACTTAGAAAAAAGCTAGCCATTTTCTCCTTCTTTACACTTTATACTTTATACAGTGCAGGAAAAAAGCATATTTCACATTCATCTTCTCTCAAGAGCTAGCAGTGGTTTCAAAAATAAAGAGAATAAAATATGAATTTATGAAAATCTTAAGGCTGTTCTGAAATCTAATAAATCGGTGGCCACATGCATTTAATTTTCCTGCTCACCTAATGAAAACAGACTGGGTAAAACTTGAAATACCTCAGCTGGCCTACTTCTCCAATTACATGACTTACTGAGGGGAGAAATGTAAATACATGCTTTAAAACTAAAATCTCCATGGCTCCATCAAAAGAAGACCTGGTAATATTATCTCAAATGCTCCTCAAATACTCAAAGATACATGTTTATTTTTTTTTCTTTTCTCTATTAAAAATTCCCTCCCTATTTGCCACTGAAGCTGTGCCCAGACAATTTTTGATTTTACTTTGATTAAACTACTGCAGTCCAGGTTGCTGTTTAACGTGATCAGCGTAACAAGTTTA
The DNA here is from genome assembly GCA_013400555.1 of Jacana jacana. Lineage (NCBI taxonomy): Eukaryota > Metazoa > Chordata > Aves > Charadriiformes > Jacanidae > Jacana > Jacana jacana. The sequence continues at coordinate 63,182 of VZTM01021974.1, read as the reverse complement.
AGTTAATAAAGCACACAGAAACCTGTAAAATGTAAAGATGCAAATACATACACTTTGGTTTTTTTTCTATTTTTTTTATATTCCTATGCCTAAGCTGTTCAAAATACAGGATCAAATCTGTTTAAGCCAGAAAAAGCTTGAGTCCTTCCTGCCTTAGCACAGTCATCAGCCTTCAAAACTTTCAACCTGGCTTTGAGTTACAGACAAAGGAGACGGGCATGTACAATTACAGTCTGGCTTTCGGGAATATTATTGGCCTGCTAGAGCTTCAGTCACTCAGAAAATGTCAAGCAATGTAAAATAATAACATTTTAATAATTAATAATAGCAACAACATCAACAACTACTACTTTTCCTTCTAATTTTCAAAATACGAAGCAACCTAAAAGTCATAAATGTTTATTTCTAATTTTTTTTTCTGCTAAATGATTCTTTGCAGTGAAAGCACAGTGTGCCACGTGCACCCTGAAAGGCATTCCCTATCCATCAATGAGAGCATTCGGGGATGGGGGTGCAGAGAACAGAGCAGAGTTATTATTGAGAATTTTCCCATTGCTTAAATTCTGTGCCAAGTTGTGTCAACAAGAAGGGATTTATTCTACTGGACCTTTCTGTTCAGCTCTGCACTTCCTGTTAATTAGATCAATACCTGTGTCTATTAGGAGCCGGCTTAATATTCTTAATGAAGGTTCATTTGAGGTTCATTCTGGTTACAAGGTAGTTCTTTTCTCATCTTTTAGACTTTTCAGGCTTAGCATTCATGGGTAGGCTGTAAGGGATCTTAATTTAAGGGTCGTGTTTGCAATGAGGAGTACTTGCACCACTTAGCACTGAACACAATGAATTAATACTACTACTGATAATAATCAACAACAACATTCAAAGAGATTTTTCTTTTCCTTTTATCCCTTTAAGATGCACGTACACTTTCATTTCTTACCAGCCTAAGCATAATTTCCTGAGCTTGCATGGAAATAAATCTGTCATTATGGCAAATCATTCTCTCTTAAAACTCATTCCTTTCCTTGGGAAACCTTTTTCTGTTAAATACTTGGAAAAGGAAGATGTATATTAAGACTGGAGTGCAGGACTAGCCACATAAAGACATTAATGCCTTAAAACACCAAGATACCAACAAAAAGAACTACAGACATCATGTCTTTCTACAAAGTCAGCAAAATTTGTAGCTGCCAAAACCTTGCAGCGATCAATTTTGAGTTAAAAAGTTAATTATGGCCTTCATTCTGACATAAACAACCGAAATGTGGCTATTCTGTATTTATCAAAAAAAACCCAGTACACTCTGTAGTCAGACTGTTGTTCAAGTGAAATACAGTATCAGCCCCTAGGTCATAAACATAGAGCTGGCATTATTTATCACAGATTAAAGCAGATGACTATCACAATTGCATCCCAAAAGTAGCTTTTCCAGCAAAACCGAAATGTGAGTCTATGTCGGGTTTGTTTTCCTGACTGTCATTATAAACTGCCACGAAATCCTTTGAAGCTGAATAGAATCCTTCAAACCACTCCCGTGAAGAGATTGTGGAAGTTGAGCTCAGTTTAAGGGCTGGGCTTTGACTAACTGGTACTGATTCTCTGAAGTTAACTTCGCTAAATATGCTAAAGTGAGCAGACACCGTGGACTATCCAATGAACAGAAATAGCCTGCAGTTCCACAGTTCTAGTTGCCTCATACAGGACAAACAATAATAATGAATTGGAAGAAAAAGATGCAGTAAAGACTGCAAAATATCCACAAAATGTGTTTTGGAGGAAGTAAGCATTCACATCACCTAACACTGAGTATTTCGCTTCTTTTAGCTCCTCATTTATCAGGGGAGAAGGCTTGAAAACCATGACTGAGATGCTTATGCATCCCACAGGACCCTCAAGCCCTTTTCTAGAAGGAACACATTGCTGTGCTGTAGCTTTGGTAATATTTTTATTCTGCATCTTCCTTATTTGAACAGGCATTAGTTAAACTAGTCACAGCCCTCGGAACTAGTGAATTCCTGTCTGTTCAGAGGGGCGGCTTTGTGACTGCATATAATTTTCAAGACTTTTGGACATTAAACAGGGGATGTGGAAGACCCTGAGTTGAATCCATCTAATCTTAGTGTCTAACAGCCCAGCTGTGACCCCTCAAGGCACAAAAAAGAATATCTATTTATAAAAAACCCAACATTTTTACATATATGGGTATCAAGAGAGGATACATTTCTGCAGAGGACTACTTGGGCAAGCACACATACATTTTGACTACTGTATTTTCAATATATTAAAAGATTTCACACAGTGCTGAATATATTCCTAACATGTATCAGCTAACATGAGGAAGACTAGACTACCCAAATTTCTCAATTTATATAAAACACTTGAAGACACAAAAAGTTACCAAAAAAAATGTTTGGGATGATTAATGAATTGGAGAATCTCCCTGGCGAGGAAAGGCTGAGAGAGCTGGGCCTCTTTAACCTGGAGAAGAGAAGGGTGAGGGGAGACCTTATTAATGCTCATAAGTATCTGAAGGGTGGGTTGAAGGAGGATGGAGCTGGACTCTTCTCAGTGGTTCCCAGTGGCAGGATGAGGGGTAACGAGCACAAGTTAGAACAGGGTAAATTCTATTCAAATATGAGGAAAAACTTCTTTAAGGTGAGTGTGGCAGAGCCCTGGCAGAGGCTGCCCAGGGTGGTGTGGAGTCCCCTTCCCTGGAGACCTTCAAGCCCTGCCTGGATGCAGCCCTGAGTGATGTGCTCTGGTCAATCCTGCTTTAGCAGAGGAGTTGAACTGGATGACCTCTAGAGGTCCCTTCAACTCTGACATTTCCCTGATTCTGTGATTGATTCCACGATACCCAATCCAGATAATTTTCCTAGTCTTTTTTTTTTTTCCTGTAATCCTTTGTGTTGTTTAGATCACGATCTGTTATTGTTTTCCATGCACGATTCCCAAAGCAGAAATGTAAAGATGCAACTAGGACTTGTTTTCCATAGCCTAAAATACAGCTTAAAATATGCCAGGCGTGAGACTCCCTGTCCCGTTACCATTCATCCAAAAAAACATACAAGTGATGGTAGCAATTTAAACTCCACTGCACCAAGGAAATAAATCTAAGTTAAAGATCCTACCTCCTACAAATTTCCACGTTGCAGTCAGAACTGAAGGAAAGCAGGCGGGTGCTAATAAACACAAATGCATAATGCGATTTTCCTTCTAACGCTATTTCCACTCCTTTCTGAAGGGTAAAATAACGCTGTGCAAATAAGTCTTTACTTGCAGAACAAAGCTAGCATGCAATAATTGGATTACTTCCAGATTAGAGCAGATAAATGCATTTGCGGCACTTCAGCAAGTTGGTTTCAAATGAAGGTCTGCCATTCCTCTAACTCCAGCTCACTTAACCGATTTGAGAGCAAATATAACCATCTCTAGAAAATGCATTGCTTGGCCATCTTTATTCCCTAATTCTCACGTATGTAAAGACTAAATAGTTAATATTTTTTTCTGCCCTGAAAGAATGCAGTTACAGTTTTCTACATCACTCCAAACAGTGATAGAATCCGACTTCTCCCCAAGCCATTTTAGTGGTAAAAGAATTCAGATGTAAAATGTATGCAGTAGATTACTTATTCTTCATGTTTCATAGCTTTTAGACTACTAGCTAGTTCCAAATAAAATAATGACTGGAAATAAATATAACGGGATACCTGTAAGAAGCACATACCCTGTAAAAGGATTCAACATTCAGCTGTTCACTGGTATGGGCAGTGCTTTTCTCTACAGCTACAATTCTTAATCCAATTTGCTTTACAACAAACAATGAATTTTATAAGTCCTTGAGAATTTGGGAGAAGATTTTTTTCTAATTAAGAGTGTGTATATTGTGGCACTTTACATTCCTGAAAGAAAGGCATCTAAACCCCCCTAAACTTAGTTTTCTTTATTGTATAGACATACAATTATTTTCCAGAAAACCTAGCCTCAAGACCTAAAATCAGTTTACTGGACAGTGTTAATTTCTTATGAGAATAGCTTACTATATTGGATAACATCCATTTATTACTTGAATTTAATTTAGAATTTAATTTCGTTTTAATTAAATTCTTTCTACATGTTGAAAAGACCTATATCTAACCACATTCAACTCCACAAATGACTCTATGTTAACAACCAATTTATCAATTTTCTCCGTGGGGATTGTACGTACAGCAGGAATACACAAAGGCAAAAGGAGAAAGGAAGACAAAGCCCATTCAGCAATAGAGTGACACACGAAGGGGGAGAAAAGTTTATCTACTTAATTCATCTAATCTAGATAAAAAGAATTGATGGCATCTGTTTATAAACAGTCATACTCCTTATTGTTGTTTCATCTTATTGGTGAAATAAAAGGATGGGTAGTAAATTCACTAAGACAGAGAAGATAATCACTGGTAATATTTACTATGTCTAGCTTTATTAATTCACATTATTGAACCTCAAACTCTTCACTTTGTGGGTAATCCCCCAAAAAACCCTCCCAATTCTAAAATGTGAGAGACAGCATCGCAGTGCAGTTGAACAAATGACTGGTGCCCGGCACCCAAGGAAGAGAAAATGTAAAACAGCATTATGGCCCACAATATTGGCCTAGATTAAGTACTGCTGTGAGCATTTACCTAAATCTGAACTTTATGACAGAAAGATGAAACAGTTAACAGAGACTGACATCAAAGAAGACAAAAAAGCGGAGGACAAAAGAAAGTCCCAACAGCAAGGAAGTACAGTAAGAAAAAAGTCCCAACAGTAGAGATCACCCAAACTGTAAAGTTTATAAAGGTTTGAAATACTTAATGTAGGAGAAGATGGAAGGGATGTTTTTACAGCAGCTACAGATATTTCCATGTCCAGCAGCTACAGATGTTTCCATGTCCATAGCAACTTGTATTATCAACTGTATTTTGAAATGCCTCTGGATCTGGAGGCCAGGCAAGATATAAGGAATTTTAAATGGTATTACATGCCTGAATTCTGACAATTGAATCCTACACTCTTGTATTTATATACTCTCATCTCTACCTCCACCTCATGCTGTTTAGTGTTTGGCAAGCATTCCTAAAACACAAGAAAAGGCATAAAAGTGGGTTCAAATGTAGTTATTTTCCTTCTCTTTCAGCAACCCCAACATTAAATACCAATTTCTACCCTGGTTTTGCTCAAATATATTTGTGTACCTGAGAAGGAAAAGAATTTTCAGAAGTGTAGTTTAAGTAGTCTATAAGCATCTAGAAGAACGTGTCCTGCTTTCCTTTTTGGAATTGTTCATCACAGTCTCACCTGAGGCTCTGCGTCCTTCTGCAGAGCCGGTGAGCAAAGACCTTGAACCGAGTATGTCGGCAAAGAGAGAGAATGAAAGTTGGCTGTGCAGCAAGTTCAGCTCTGTGGGACACTGAAGGGACAAACTGTCAATTAGTGCAGCTACAAGACAAAATAAAGCAACCACTTTCCCTCCTACATCAAGGGATGGAGAAGATGTAGGCCTTCAGCCTGGAGAAGAGAAGACAGAGAGGGGATCTTGTCAATATCTAAAGGGCAGGTATGAAGAGGATGGGGTCAGGCTCTTCTCGGTGCCTGGTGAGAGGACAAGGGGAAATGGGCACAAGCTGGAACACAGGAAATTCCATCTCAACATGAGGAACAACTTAACTTTNTGCTTTCCTTTTTGGAATTGTTCATCACAGTCTCACCTGAGGCTCTGCGTCCTTCTGCAGAGCCGGTGAGCAAAGACCTTGAACCGAGTATGTCGGCAAAGAGAGAGAATGAAAGTTGGCTGTGCAGCAAGTTCAGCTCTGTGGGACACTGAAGGGACAAACTGTCAACAGTTAGTGCAGCTACAAGACAAAATAAAGCAACCACTTTCCCTCCTACATCAAGGGATGGAGAAGATGTAGGCCTTCAGCCTGGAGAAGAGAAGACAGAAAGGGGATCTTGTCAATATCTAAAGGGCAGGTATGAAGAGGATGGGGTCAGGCTCTTCTCGGTTCCTGCTGAGAGGACAAGGGGAAATGGGCACAAGCTGGAACACAGGAAATTCCATCTCAACATGAGGAACAACTTAACTTCGAAGGTGGCAGAGCCCTGGGACAGGCTGCCCAGAGAGGGTGTAGAGTCTTCTTCTCTGGAGATATTCAGACCTACCTGGATGCATTCTTGTCCAACCTGTTCTTGGATGACCCTGTTCTGGCAGGGATTTGGACTGGATAATCTCCAGAGGGCCCTTCCTACCCCTACAGTTCTGTGATCAAGCAAAGTAAATTCAGATATAATACCAGGAATAAAGGAGTCTTTCCAACATTCTATAGAAAAGTCCCTTTTCCAAACCAGAAGTCCTTGTCTTGTGACATGGAAATATATATCAGGAGAAAGATGAAGTTGTGGCAGGTCTTTCTCACAAGATGACCTTCCATACAAAGGATATCCCTGCTGACCTGAGGAACCTATGAGAAAGGAGTGGGTTGGCTGCAACTGTGAATAATTCTGCTCTGAGACATACGGTTTGGATTGTAATCTCACAGAGAAACACACAGTGACACAGCTGTGAGTGAGAAACAAGAGGACTATACAAAGAATCTGAAGAGGTTTGTAAAAACTCTGGGGGTCATTGTTCATGGTTCTGTGTTACAGGAAAAAGTAAACCAGAAACTACAGAAGCAAAATTGGAGTGGGCTGCATGAGAGGCTGAAAAGAGGTTCCACGTGTTGGCATTCTTGAAACTGCTCCCAGGATGCAGAAAACAAGACAGAGAGGTTATTGAGGAGGCAAAGTTAAAATACATGTTTGAGTCATTCAGTGGAAAAAAAAAAAAAAAAGGGAATAAAGATTATGAGAAACAGGTCATACTTCTGGAAGAGAGGGAGCTCATGCAGGAAGAACACACTTCTCTTAAACTGTACTGAAACCCGGGTTGCTGGATTTAATATCAAGAAGGTGATACAAGATTTTTAAATCTAAAGATAAGGAACACCACTAGGTATTGGAGACTACCTTCAGCCAAGACACGCTGATGTTTGTGGTGCTCGTGATGTACCCAACAGCCCCAAAGTCAAAATATCCTGGATCTTCAAGAGATGGGCAGGACACAAGTTGGGAATGTTCAAGCAAGAAGCCACAGAGAATTGTCAGGATGTACTGACTGAGAAACAGAGGACAGTGAAGCAATGATATATGTGAAGTCTAAGGAATGAAATGATGCAAGTTGAAAGCTGAAGCTTTGAAGATATTGTAGAAAAATGTAAAAATGGAATTTTCGAGACTCAGAACAAACTCGATGGAGTCACAAAGAAATGAGGAAGGTCCATAAAGAAGCCAGTGCAGCTACAGAGCGGGGATAAAAGTGGCAATCAGAAAGGAGAAGAAAAAGTGAAGCTGTGTCTGAGGGAGGAAAATCATAGTGAGTGGATGACCAAAAAATCTGGCGTTTTTTGTGAAGAAATGCAAATGAGACAGACCATTAAAAAGTTTTTGGGGAAAGTGCAAAAAAGCACCAAAACAAGTAATGAATACTTTTAAAAACACATCAGAAGCAGGAAGCTCATCACAGTTCCTTTAAGGTCATCACAGCCTCAAGCTATAAAAGAAGTACAAACAGCCAAATGAATGTTTTGCATCTGGGGTGACCCCCAGTCTGGGGAGCTGCCCACACTCACGCTCCTTTTGTAGAGGACTTAGAAGGCAGAACAGCAAAACTAAGGGTCAGCGGAAGAGATCATGGAATAAATAGGCAAAATGAGTAGTAACAAATCACTAACGCCAGACAGTATTTGTCCAAGGGTTTTAAAGGAACTCAAGGATGAAAGATCTAATCTGTTAATGACGGTGAGTAAACTCTCCCTTAACCCTGTCTCCACACCAGAGGCTCTGAGAATAATTAACCTGGCAAGAATTTTTAGCAGAGCTTCCAGAAAGATCTAGAAAACTGCAGACCATTGAGTTGACCTCTGCACCAAACAAACTAGTGCAAATTAGTCTGATGAAAAGTATTACCAGTCACCCAGATAAATAAGAAGTTATGGGCAGACTCAGCTTTTGAGAGGCAAAACATGCCTTGCAGATCCACTAGAATTTTTAAATTTTTATCAAGGGATTAACATACTATAGAATCCATCCAGTCTGGTTTACTAAGGCTTCCATACGACGTAGGTAAGATCCATCACCCATAGTCCATTAAAGAAATGAAGCTATGTTAAACAAAATAAGTCACTTAAACAGAGCAGTAATTTGATGAAAATATGGCAGGAAAGAGGATGGGATAATTATCACCGGGAAGAGGATCACTAAAGGGATCAGGAATAAGAGCTGTGCTGTTCAAAAGATTCAGCCCCTGGATGACCAAAAATGACTAGTGAGGTGACAAGTCTGTGATGATATTAGGTTTTGCAGGGTAAAAAGGACAAGTACCATCTGTTAAGAGCCTTACAATTCTAAGTAACTGAAACAATAAAATGGTATCGCCAATTAAACGTACAGAACTGCAATGCAACATAGAGAGAACAAAAAACCCAAACCAAACTAATTGTAGTAGCCCAAATGGGCTACTAAGTGTCTATTATTACTCCAGAACAAGACCTTGAGAGTTGTATAGATCATTTTTGTATGTTTCTCAAAGCCGAGTGAAGAGAAGTAACTCAAAATGTTAGGATTATTAGGAAATGGAGAGTGAAACATAAACTTCACATAAATTCGTTCAAATGCTATACAAGAGGTGTTCCTTCCCCTTCCAAAGAGACATTCTTCAACCATAAAGAAACAGAGGGGTGACATGGATGGGCCAAGGTACAGACTTAGCTGGACAAGCACAAGCAGCAGGAAAGGTAAATGGTAGTAGTTTATATGATCTTGAAAACAACCGAACAAATCTATGGAAGAAATAGCCATCCAAAATATGCATTCCAGCTCCTGAATCTCAAACTCTTCAGAATGGGGTCATTTGCTAGGGCAGTGTCATTATGGGATTGCCCCCTTCATTAGGTAACTGATATTGGACACTGCCACTGACGGGATATTGGACAATATTGGAATATTGGCATATTGGCTCTTTTTTTTTTTTTGTAACCTGAGGGAGTATCCGTTTTTACAGGTTTCTGACTAGTAAAACAGACAACATCTGAGCCTGTAATCCTGAATCTTGATTTCTTTTTATGTACACTTCTCCGTTGCTTTTTTACTACTGCAGTTTACAACCAAGCAGCCCCCCCCCTGCCGACTCCAGGAATCGTTTCATGGTTATGGATAAAGAGATGCTCTGACCTTCTCCTGTATAACCAAAAGCATCTCTGTCACTCCTTTTGTCAGGCATATGCCTGAAAACGTGTTTCTGCAAGACACTCTGCAAACACATAAGCCGAGAAACTAGAGAAGTAGCAATGACTAGTGTGGGTTTGGGGTGGCTTTTTCCCCCCCCACTACACATATCAGAAGTTCAGCTTTAGTTAGAACCAAGTTTCTATTTTGTTTGCTTTCCATTGCCCTCCTCTGCGCCTGAAGGTGGCAGCATCAAGATGCTAATAATGTAGCAGTTCTAATCAAACAGAACATCAGTTACTCTTAAAAATAAATTTGATTTGCAATTTAAAAAAGAATGGTTTTGCTGGCAGGTCCTCCACGGATACAGGGATCAAGGGCAATGGGTTATACTAATTAATTGAAAATAATATCTCCATTACTTTGTTGTAATCAGGCACAATAGGTGTTCAATAATAGGTTTTGAATAATAAATGCAAGTTATTATCTTCTAGATGACAGGCTTTCTTAAAACATATTCATAAAGCAAAATTTAAGAAAAAAAAACCTTAATATTCTGTTGTATTTTTTTAGGTCTGTTCATATCCTGTTGCAGGTCAGCAAGCAGAGGGCATCACCTCTGCATTTTGCTGTAGCTCTTCAAGATCTACACACAACATAAACGTGGCTTCGCCGCTTCAGTCACTTCAACTGCAGCGTTAACAGGCATATCTCACCGGGAAGGAAATCTGATATACAATTTGGGAAATCAGACAGTCGTCTCAGCGTGGATGTGTCAATAATCCCTCTGAGCCCTGAGAGCAAATGAGAGAGTGTGCAAGAAACACACCCCCAGTTACTGCGGCCTTATTATTGTCTGCTCTCAAGTGGGTACGGCAAGGGGGAGCAGAAAAGTGGCAATGGAAAAAAGCTTTAGTGCTTAGGTTTTTACATCTTTTTTATGAGGACAGAAAATACTGCTTCCACTCAAAATCCCCTTCCTCGAGCAGACCATGCGTTACTACAGGTTTGTGCTGGATTTTGAAACGATGCTCAATTGCACTATCTAATTCTGCATAAAAAGGGAGAATAATAAAGTAATGTTACAAATATGTGTATACAAACTTAGAAGGCAGCAGAAAAACATTAGCATATAAAAAAGTAATGATGGAAGGATATGGCTAACATTCAAATGGTTTCGTAATGGGCAGATTAGGATCCCCTTACTGTCAAACCACATAAATCCCAAGAAATGCTCAAAGGTGGAAACCAGGAGACTTTAAGGCAAAAGGTACTATTCATATTTGCTGGTTCCTGCTTACAAGCTTAGAAGCATTGTAGGAAACTCAATTCTGAACTGAAGGCACGGGTCTGAGTGTCGGGCACCCTCAGGTAGCCTTGAACGTGGTCAGGAGAGACGTCCGGGCACTACAAACGTGACCCACGTGGCAAAGGCTGCTGTCAAATTGGATTTACCCTGTTTGCAGTCGTACTCAAAGACTGGGATTCTTTTTAGAGTTGATGGAGATAAACAAAGAGCACTGTAAGGAGCTAAGTTCTGACTTTGGGAAGCATGCTTGGACAAAAGCATTTTGCTAGCAAAAAGAAAGCTTAGCGGTTTAAGCGGGGAGCTTATGCTTTCGAATGAGATCTGACTAAAACCTTCTCCAGCACCGTATCAGTGTGAGGGACTCATTACATGTTGCTGGCAAAGTTGTGTAACTTCTGTCATTCTTCTCAATATTAATTAATGTAATAGTAAACAAGCCTGGAATTGCCACCTGTTATTAAAATCACATGACAATTCCCTTTAATAAGACTGCCTCCTCCATCCCTTAAAGCTTTACTTCCAAAATTCAGTCTGGCTGAAATCATGATATAGTGAGGCTTTGATTTAAGTGAAAAGTTGTGGAAATATTAATTACTAAATTACAACCCCCAAGCTTTGAATCGTGGACTTTAAAGTGGACAGATAACTTCTGTGCTAAGGTGCTCCATGTGAGCTAATCTATATGTAGGTTGCCTGGGATACACAATTCGTACAGAATTTATCTAATATTGGATATAAGGAAGAACTTCTTTGGTGTGAGGGTGGTGAGACCCTGGCCCAGGTTGCCCAGAGAAGCTGTGGCTGCCCCATCCCTGGAGGGGTTCAAGGCCAGGTTGGATGGAGCTTTGAGCAACCTGGTCTGGTGAAAGGTGTCCCTGCCCAGGGCAGGGGGTGGCACTGGGTAGTCTTTAAGGTCCTTTCCAACCTGAACCATTCTATGATCCCATGTTTATTCTATGACATACAGTTTTATAAAAATAATAAACAGGAATATTTAACATCTCGGAGGAGTTCCTTGTTGCTGTGTTTCCAGACCTCTCACTAGTCTTTCCATACACAAACAAGAGTGAACACAAATAATTCTACAGAGTGGTGAGGAGTGCTCTAGCCAAGCTGACAGCTCTTCCCAGGATAGTCTTTCCCAGCTACTCTCAACTGAGGCAGGAGCTAGATACTGGAAATTTTTGATACTAGTAGTTTGTGAATCTTGAGTTTACCACCACATTGATAAAACACTCGGTTTCAGAAAAAAAAAATCATACATTGGAATACCTGGGCTCTTCTTAGTGTGCTGCTTTTTTCCTTCCCCAAATCAAGAGATGCACGCAAAGAAGTCAGCAGTAGAAAGGACATTATTGAAATCACAAAGTCAAACGCTCAAGCTGGTTGCCAGCACAAAATTAACTAGGCTACACTGCTCAGAGGGGTTGTATCACACTCCTTAACTACAAGATCACATACGCTGGTTCTTAAACACTTCAGCTTTTCCAGGACGCTGAACAGATCTCCCATGGAATCAAAGGGCAGTAATGAAGGAGGCTGTTCACTGGTGGACCCCTGTCTGGCTTGTTACAGAACTGGAAACTACATAATAAATAAAATACAATCTTGCAGAGAGGATAAAAAAAGGACGGCTTCCTGGCGCGCCTTCTTGAATTCTGTCCTAAGGAAACAGTGGGGTCTTTTTCCTGAGATTTCAGTAATTGAGGAAAGCAGCCTTCTCATGCATTGGCTTTTTTTTGTTTTTTTTTTAATTCTTATCTGATTTAGCAATGTGGTCCATTAGTAGAAATGTTATTTCTCACAAATTAAATGGAATTGGATAGAAATTTTCCACGAATAAAGCCCTAGGTGATACTCAGGACTCTAAGAAACGACGTAGCAAATGTTACCCGTTTTATGGAGATCCGTGACCTAACGCTCTCAGCAATTCTGCTTCCTTCCTACAAATTGGGGTTAATTCCACCCCTCGCCCACGAAGATTAATTAGTGTTTGTGGTAAAACTCAGATAATATAATGATGAGCACCACCGAAGAACTCTTCAGGAAATTAATCATTTTTTCTTCAGAGCAGGAACCGGATAGACTCCAGTAAATAATATATGGGGCCATGCAATGAAGAAGGAAAAGACAAAATATCGAAAAGCTGCTGCTTGGCTGAGCAGGATTTATTTTGTGTGCTTAATAAGAAGAGGGTTCTGTATCTATAGAGGGCTGGAATCCACACGCAAAAGGTACAGGGTGAGAGTGGAGGAATAATCCCGTTTCCTCACCTTCCTAACTCCTCAGTTCTTTGCAAACATAATAATCTTTTTTCCCTTTTTTTTCTTTTTTCTTAATGTAGCCATAACGATTATTTTATAATGCCATTTTAATTTTAACAGATTGAAATGTCTGGAGCATTTTGAGATCCAGTAATGGAAGATGCAACGAGGTATCTAATTACCATGTTAAAAAGCCATATTGACTCCAAAGAAAGAGACAGAAGAGTGGCTAATTCACTCTCTGTCAGACTGCAGACCAGAGCCAATACAAACCCACTTCTTCTCTGCTGATGAGTGATAATTATCACTCACTGGCCATGAGAGATAATATTGCGGAAGAGAAAATAGGCCAACTTGACTTCTCGCTTCAGCAGACCGCAGTGAGAGAATATATTCTGTATTTAAATTAGAATATAAAAATAAACATGTAATTAGTGCAGCATTTTCAATAAAGTATTTTTAATTACTGAAGTTGAGAGCTGCAACTTATTACAATTGTAGGGAGCACATTTTTTTTCCTGAACTCCTGTTGTTAGCCTATAATACATTATCTGGTAATCTTCACCAATTACAAGCTAGTAGTATTTAGCGACACACAGTGCTGTTAAAAAATGTTTTTAAATAATCTTCAGTAAATGCAAGTTTCGACTTTTGCTCCAATTTTCAGCTTTCTAATAATAGAGTATCTGAGCCTTATAAATCTTAGAAATCTAATTAGACAGTGTTAAGTTCTCTCTAGCTGAAGCCACAGATGTTTCATACTGGGAAAATCAGCAAGCCCCAGGGTTTGTTTGGTCTAGTATAGTGTCAAATTTTCATGGATAATTTAATAGCTAATAACTCTAATTCTTTCCCGTAAACCAAGAGATGATAAATAATGATTGCTCTAAAGCCATGAAATTAACCCTCCAGGCTAAAAAAAAAAAAACACCCAAAAAAACCAAACAAAAAAAATCAGGAGCCATTGAGATTAATTTCTAGTACTTAATGTTTCTTCATTACTAATTGTCCCTGAGTTGTGTACATCTCATAGGAAAGAAAACACAAATAAATCCACAGAAATCATGTGATCCAGAAAGAACTGCACATCAAGGATGCCGTATGTATCTTGGAGCTGTTCCACACGAGCTAGACTTCAGTGAAATGATTTATGCTTTTCCTTACCAGGTTCTATCAACAACAGTTTATAGTCACATCCAATGTCTCCTCCAACAAAACTCCAGTTTCTATCTAGAAATGTGAGATTTTCTGTTTTCAAACTTGGTTTGGTTTTTCTTTTTTAAAGATCTTTTTTCTCCTTTACAAAATTGTCAGATAAATTATAGTAATCCTTATTCCTTTAGATAGAGCTAGACATCCAAAGGTAATTATCGAGTTTGTATTCAAGACTCTGCATTCTGTGAGAAGATGTATTGATTTTTTTCTAAGGAACGTCAGAGTAACATTTAGCTGTTTTTAATAAGGCTAACAGCAGGTTGGGGCTTATTTGTTTTTATCAAATCATTAGCCAAGTCACTGTGGGGAGTGAACTGGGTGCACCAGGTGAACAACGCTCTACAGCAAAGGTTTCCCAGATGTTTTTAGAAGAGGCACCCCATAAATAAGATGGTTTTCCAGATAACCATCTATTTTCTATGTTCCATCAGAGCAGTTGGTAACAGTTTTTCTCTCTCCTATTCTTTTTAATACAGAGGAGATGGCTTTAGTTTAAAGCGGAATGGAAACAGAGTGCTGGCAATAAATAAAGAACGAGTATAATGCCTAAATGTGGAAACTCAGCAAAATTCAGAAAACACATAAATTCTGAAGACAAACTACAGTATTTGGGAAGAGCAGTTTATCTAATCAAAAGTTCTGTGCAGAACTGTGAGGAGACTCTTACAGAATTATGCTACCACTGGAAAAAAAAAATCTCAGGTACTGAATATACAGTTTTTGAAGAAAATGGATTTCCAGTGGTCATAAATTGAATGGCTGAAAGAGAAAACTGGAAAGTTATAAACAGCCCTTTGCATCTCTGCCTCTTGTAACTGTTGGGTTTAATTACTCAAGGGAAGCATACCATAAAGAATTTCAATGACACAAAAATATATGGTGCGTTATGAGGTCCCTGATAAATAATCTTTAAGGTTGATTAATTCAGAAATTAAAAGCAAATAAGCTATCCAAACAATCCACAAAATTTCTAGTGTTTTAAACTACCTGGAAAGACTACAAAGAGTTCAATGATTATCTTAATTCAGGGCTCAGAGCCAGCCAACCCAGATGTACAAATGTGTGCAGAAAACAATATGGAGAATAAGATAGAAGTGTTCCAATACCATTATATATATTAATCTTTAATGTATAACATTTGCAGTTATAGTTTCTCAATTTCAAGAATCAGACTGTACAGGTCAGAAAATAATGAGGACAATTTCCCACTACACTGAAAACTCACTTAAGAGCAGAGATCAAAGGCACTGTGTAAGAATATGAATAGTAAAAAATAATAATATGGATAATTTAGATAGGAAGTTCTGTTTTCCCTCTCTCAGTACAAAAATAGTTGCTTAAAAAATTGAAAGAAAAAAAGAATAATAAGGTTTTATCTGACAGAATGTCAATAGTATTTTTGTATTAAATGCATGTGTACCCTATCAGGACGTGGAAGAACTTTTATTTGCACAAGCCAATCAGGTAATTTCCTGATTATCTCCCTGCTTACTGATCTCATTTGAGAATGCAAAATACAATATTATCCAGCCACTGTGTCAACAGAAAAAAGTTCTTCCACGTTTTGGGTTTTTTTTAAGCTAGATGTTACTTTGGCCTCATCTGTATAATTGATTTTGAGATATTTAAAAGCCAGAAAAGTTTTCACCTTTTGATTCCTGTTCACTTTTTTCCTACTCCCTATAGTCTGCTAAGTTGAGCTTCTGAGGAAATGAGGAAAAAAATCTGAACATACATATATATATATATGTTTTATATTTATTTTATATATATATATATATGTAAGTTGATGGAATTTATAGCCTGGGGAAAAGGCTATGTTCAATTGCTGTGTGATGCACCAACACAAATATTGTCCAGGAAGGCAAAAAGTGACAGAAATATCACTTTGAGCTTGCTGTGACAAGGCTCACATACCAGTCAGGCAAAGGAAAGATATAATGAGGTCACTCTTCTTTAGGTTTGGGTATATTCTCAAAGGCCAAATTAACCTGTAAGATTCAGAACAAAGAGTTGTGGTGTTGCCACAGAACCCTGGAAATCGGGTGCCATGTACATACACCCCGGTAGGTAAGATNGAAAAAAGTTCTTCCACGTTTTGGGGTTTTTTTAAGCTAGATATTACTTTGGCCTCATCTGTATAATTGATTTTGAGATATTTAAAAGCCAGAAAAGTTTTCACCTTTTGATTCCTGTTCACTTTTTTCCTACTCCCTATAGTCTGCTAAGTTGAGCTTCTGAGGAAATGAGGAAAAAAATCTGAACATACATATATATATATATGTTTTATATTTATTTTATATATATATATATATGTAAGTTGATGGAATTTATAGCCTGGGGAAAAGGCTATGTTCAATTGCTGTGTGATGCACC
>VZTM01021974.1:733-46625 GCA_013400555.1 Jacana jacana | reverse complement strand
CCAGTCAGGCAAAGGAAAGATATAATGAGGTGACTCTTCTTTAGGTTTGGGTATATTCTCAAAGGCCAAATTAACCTGTAAGATTCAGAACAAAGAGTTGTGGTGTTGCCACAGAACCCTGGAAATCGGGTGCCATGTACATACACCCCGGTAGGTAAGATGAGGACTTTGATTGTGTTATTTTCCTTTGTGAATAGTCCACATTTATTCTGATGGTAATGAATTTCTAAAAGTTGTTCAAATATATTGCCATTTCAAATTTAAATATAATTTAAATTTGGGGGGGGGATTGTTGTTTTGTTGTTGGGTTTTTTTTTTTCCTGAGAATGAGGAGGGTTCTCTCCAACAACACACCTAGGAAGATCAGACTTGGACTATATATTATATAAATTATTATTATATAGATTTTTACATTAGTATCAAACACTGCTCTTTCCTCTTCCCTATGAATCTCTATTTTGAAAGGAACAATGGCATTATTGGCATGTAATGAAATTAAAATGCAAAGCAAGTCACACTCCTACATGACTACACAATAGCCTACAGGATAATTTTTAATAATCTGCACCCATATTCTTGTTATGTCTTCAAAACGCGAGCTCAGCCTCAAATACAGCTGCTTTATGCTAAGAACTCAAAAATTCTGCATTATTCTGTAATTAAATCTATCTGGGGTTGATCTAAGTCTTCTCACACTGGTCTGCATTAGCTTGCAGGCTGAGGTGATATATAATTTACTGGTTTAAGAACATGTGACAGATCAGCTGAGCTGTGGGAACTGTTTGCACAGCAGATGAGAAGGAAATCTAGTTAATACAGATGGCAACTAATAGAGAGCATGATGAGTAGGACTTGGGCAATGACCACCCCCCATGTACTGGGCACTGGTGAGGCCCCATATCAAGTACTGTGTCCGGTTTGGGGCCCATTACCACAAACCCAGACATTAAGGGGCTGGAGCGGGTCCAGAGAAGGGCAAAGGAGCTGGTGAGGGGTCTGGAGCACAAGTCTTGTGAGGAGCAGCTGATGGAGCTGGGGATGTTTAGTCTGGAGAAAATGAGGCTGAAGGGAAACCTTGTCACTCTCTGCAACTCCTCGGAAAGAGTTTGTAGAAAGGCAGGAGTCAGTCTCTTCTCTCAAGCCACAGGCGATAGGACAAGAGGAAGCAGCCTCAAATTGTGCCAGTGGAGGTTTGGATCGGATATCAGGAAAAATTTTTATATGGAAAGGGTTATCAAGCATTGGAATGGGCTGCCCAGGGAAGGGGTTGAGGCACCATCCCTGGAGGTATTCAAAAGATGGGTTGACACAGTGCTGAGTGATGTGGTTTAGTGATGGATTGTTGTATTTTATCAATTAGGTTGATGGTTGTACCAGATGATCTCAAAGGTCCCTTCTAACCTAGACAATTCTATGACAGCAAAACACCTTTTTCCCCTTGTATTACTTCTGTTTAAGACTGTAACAGAAACAGTCGCATACGAGGTGGCAAATACGAGGTGGCAAAGGAACTGGTTTCCTTTCTCTTGAGAAAGGTCTCGTGCAATCACTTGTGCTCTGGTTTTCCCTCTTACACAGCCCAGGCCAGTTCACACCTTTTCAGGGTCTGCAGAAATAAATTTCCCAACCTGACGTTTGCATCCCTAATTCCAGTTGACATATTAAAAAAAAAATACATTTTTGCGAGAAAGGATTACTGAAAAAGCAATAGAGAGTCAGGAGCTTTTAAACTGAGATGTACCAATCAATATACAGCGTGTAACAAGCCTAACTCTGAATTGAAACACAAAGAACAAAGTTAATTACAAATATAACTATTTCTCTGAAAGTATCTGTCACGCCGTCCATCTCATAGAATCATAGAATCACTCAGGTTGGAAGAGACCCTTGGGATCATCGGGTCCAACCATCATCCTCACTCTACAAAGTTCTCCTGTAGTTTCAAAAGCTTCTGATCCTTGGAAGTAATTTTTATTTTGTATTTTTTTTCCTATTATGGCTAAAGGATGGCATTCTAAAAGAAGGATGCGTTGCCTTTATTGGTTGTCCTGGCTCTCAGAAGAACTACCTCCCAGCTGGCTCCTCCCCACCCTCTCTGCCTTAGCTTACAAGTCCTTATCAGAAAATTATCCCCAAACCAGAGCAGATTTTACTCACAAATTTCAAAAATGCTAGTATAGTTGATAAACAGTGATTGTTAGTGCTTGCATTCATTTATAGTCATTTTATTTCTCACACTTGAAAGCATCAACTGTGTCTGCTGTGTTCTATGAACCCATCAAATGCTTACTCTGCTTTTATACACAGCACACTGCTCAAATGTCATCATAAGGTAATTTTTGTCCCACCGAGGTGATATAAAGAGCTCCAGTAGGAACTGCAGGTTTGAATGACCTAGAACTCCCCTTGGAAAGAGAACTCTAGTTAGTAGACTCTGCATTTTAGCATTGGACACTAAATTTGCTCTGCAATTTATGTGAGCATTTCCTACGTGCTAAAGGTAGGAGGAACCTTAACTTCTGGCTAAGGGGCTGTTACCAGCTGGCCATTTGAATTTTCTTTCCTGAAGAAAAATCAAGGCAGTAATCCATCATCTTATTTTTGCCTTTCTATAGATTTCATGAAGAACCTTTGTCCTCAGAAAAGAAGGAGGCCACCATCTACACAGCTCAAATCTATTAACAGTATTTCCTTGTCACAACTTGTTAAAAAAAAACCCACGGTCAATTAAGTGCAATAGCTTTTTTTGTTGGGTAAATTGCAGGAAGAAATTGGTTGCTTGGGAATTATTCCTCTAGAAAAGCTAATTTCTTTGTATGCATAATTTTAAACACTTAAAAGTAATTAGGAAATATACCTCATAAGCAATTTTAAAATAAAAAAAAAATTACACAATAATTATTGTTTTAAAACATTTTTGCAAATATGCACATTTGTATGTTAACTGTTCAAGGAAGTTATTCTTCCAGCCTACCAATTCTGGGGCTTTCAAAAAAGCCCCTCCGTTAATTAAATCCAGTTTGGCATCATTGGGTTATCAGGTGTAATGTTCTAAAGTGAGCAGAAAAAGAATTTTGAATTCCCAGTATCTACAGTTTATTCCAGTGGATTGTAATGAGTGCTCAGGAGAGCTTTGTAAGGTGCTGACTGCCCTTTGCTCATTCCACATATCTCTGATTGGGGAACTTCAGCAGTCACCCGAAACGCCATCTCTGTAAGAAGAAGAAAACCCCGCCCAAATAAAGGTCTTGCTTGGGGTTGGGGTGAGGACAAAGCTATAGGAAGTCCATGTCAGGTCTAATCATATTTCATTGCTCACTTAAAGCTTTATTTTTAAAGCTGCATAATTTCTGAATTTATCNATAGTCTCAGACTTTTCCTGTCATTTCTTTTCCCAGCAAGAGCTAACAGAAGTATCTGGCTGGTTATACCTAGAATTTACCTCTTCCCCAGACCTCCTGTACTAAAGCCATCAAAATTCCATGCCCNTGTGATGGTACACAAAGATAGAATGAGAAGCAAGAGAACTAAACTGGATTAGATACTAGGAAAAAAAAAAGTTATACCACAAAGGAAAGTCAAATCCTAGAACAATTTGACCAGAGGGACTTTGGATTCTCCTTGAAAATCTTCAAGACTCAAGTGGACCTGGCCCTGAGAAACCTGATTTAATTAGAACTGCTGTGAGCAGGCACTTGGACTAAACCCCCAAAGGCCTTTTCCAGCCTCAATTATTGTACAAATCTACGAAAGCAGTTGCCTGTGTTTTCCATTACAGATTTTGTCCGCTTTAAAAGATCTGAAACTGCAGAAATAGGGTGGGAAGGAGAAAGAAGTATGACAGCAGCCTAGCAATGAGACCAAGCCCTGGAGAGATTTCGACCCTTGCTCTCAATAACTCCTGACTCATTTTATTCAGTTTCTCTTGAATGCAAAATACATAAACAAAAAACGAAAGCCAGGCTTCCTACTTTCCCTCTAATCAAGAAGATACAGAGTACTGCTCCTTCTTTGCTTCTGTGAATCTTAAGACACCCATGACGTCCCACTTCTGCATTTAGCTTCTGTAAAGGTGGAATGAGATTTCAAGCAGAAAAAAAAAAAAAAAGTGATTTGCCCATTTCCATGTGAAGCCTGGAAAGGTCTTTAGGCCCTTAATACACTAATTTCACAGGTGCATCTAATACAAAGTACAAGGTAGTTTCGAGTCCAAGTCGGAATCATGGAAAGTACCTTTCTCCAGCAATCTGGGTGATGTGGGTAGGTTAGGTTCAGACTTCGAGCTGCTGTGAATACTCAGTCCCCGGGTAGTTTAGACTCAGATTTTACATTGTGACCAAAAAAAACTTTCTGACTTAAACATAGAATCACAGAGGTTTGAAGAGACCTTTAAGACCTTAAGAGACCGTGTCTGTTTGGACTGAAAACCTTGTTTGTCTTAGAACCTAAGGAGTTATTTGAGAGCAGTGTCTAAATATGAAGAAAATTCACATTAAGTATGCTCTGATACTCTAGCTTGGTCAAAGATAGGCTTGTCTGGCTGTAGTTCACACACAGGATATTACCCCCTCTTCCAACGTTCTCATTTCACAAACCAGAAAGAAGATACAGTGTTTGTTCTTTTCTTTTCAAAATGTATGTAATTCTTTTGGAAGCAAAACGTGAAAACCACGGTGCATGTTTTCCCACAGCATTCTGTGGTCCATGCCAAGCTGCTGTTCTTTATTGACTGGGGTTATTTGGACCTGTCTCAAATTAGGGTAAGAATGTCTTGTGAGCACGTCTGGTGGTTGCACGGTAAGCTGTTGTAAGAAAAGTTAAAGCAAAATGCATTGAAAAAGGCTTAGATAGAAATCGATGAGGGGAAACCTGATACACAGATTTTCCTCCATAGGGAGGGCAATACACCTGCTCCTGTATCGTGAGAAAAGATTTAATTCAAAACAAGTGAAATCATCCTGTCATGCAGAAAAACACAAAGTAATGCTCAATAACAAGCTTGAGATGTGTTCTAAAATACCAGTGGCCAAGACAAATGGTAATGTAGGAGAAAAACGCACAGACTACGTCGCTTTATATTACTTTAGGAGATTTGTTAAACAATAAAGGGTGACATTACAACTTTACATGGGATATTTTTTTCCAAAAGCCTATCTTTCTGATGCCATTATTGGGAGAGGTGATCTCAAAATACATATATATGTGCACCCCTTCACAGATGCAAGCAGAAACTTCCTCAACAAGCTTCATGTGCATTACTCAATTCCTTGTTTAATGGTTTCAAGTTCTTCTAATTATGAAATGTTTTAAGCAGTGCTGTTGACAGTGAAGAGAGCTGCTTAATAATTCAAGCAGGACACTGCACTCTGAATGTCACATCAGGGTATTGACATTTTTCTGGCGGTTGAGATATTGCCAGACTCCATAGTTAACATCATGATGAGGTACTGCCTTATCACCACCTACACCGTGTAGTGTCTACGAACAGCGGTCCAGAGATTAGGAAGGTTACTTTGATTTAAATACAGCTGACATACAGAATGCTTAGATATTTTGTATTTCTGTGTTATAGAAATGGTAAAGTTGAAAAGGAGGCTGAGGGGAGACCTTCTCGCTCTCTATAACCCCCGGAAGGAGGGTGTAGCCAGGGAGGGGGTCGGTCTCTTCTCCCAAAGAACAGGCAACGAGACAAGAGAAAACAGCCTTAGGTTTAGGATGGATATTAGGAGAAATTTCTTCATCAAAAGGATTGTCAAGCCTTGGACCAGGCTGCCCAGGCAAGTGGCGGAGTCATCATCCCTGGAGATATTTCAAAGGTGGGTAGACGTGGTGCTGAGGAATATGGGTGAGTGGGTAACTTGGCAGTACTGGGTTAATGGTTGGACTTTGATCTTAAAGGTTCTTTCCAATCAAAATCATACTATGGTTCACCTGCACTAATACATATGCACTATGGGGAAATTTTCCTGCCTTATACTTATTAAGTAGACTTTGAAAATTAATATTTATAAAGTCATGTATATTTAAAGCAAGATAAGGAAGACCCATAGCTCATTAACAGCAGCTATTTAAACTCATCTATTTCTGTAACCACAAACGAGATATCACACACTGTCTAACTGTTCTTTGGGCCAAAAGTATTTTCTTCAGGACTGCTCTAAAATGGGTGTACCCACCTAAGGCACAGTGGAGGTACTGTACCTGATAGAATATATTCTCAGGACAGAAAAAGCCTAATTTCGTCTTTCCTTGTTTTCTAGCTAAACAAGCTATGATCAGTCCTCTAAGGAAAGGAATGGGTAAAGTAGAAAGAAAAGGATGGAAAGGAAAACAACACACAGAAAAAAAGAAATATCATTCTGTAAGAATTAGCAAGAATTTAAATTAAAAAAAAAAAAAAGAAGTNTGTCAACTGCACCACTCAGCTTGGTGTCATCAGCAAACTTGCTGAGGGTGCACTCAATCCCACTATGTCATTGATGAAGATATTGAACAGTTCTGGTCGAATACAGACCCTTGAGGGACACCATTTGTCACCAGTCTCCACCTGGGCATTGAGCCTTTGGGCGGTACCCTCTGGATGTGACCATCCAAACAATTCCAAACTGTCCACCCACCAAATCCAATATCCCTCCAATTTAGAGAGAAGGATGCTGTGAAGGACTGTCTTAAAGGCCTTACAGAGTCCAGACACACAACATCCATAGCTCTCCCCTTCTCCACTACTGTAGTCACTCCATCATAGAAGGCCACTAGGTTGGTCAGGAAGGACTTGCCCTTGGTGAAATGCTGCTGTCTGTCTTGAATCACCTCCCTGACCCCCATGTGTATTAGCATAGCTCCTAGGAGGAGCTCTTGCATGATCTTCCCAGGCATAGAGGTGAGGCTGACTAGGATCCTCCTTTCTATTTTTATTTTAATATTTTTGTGGTTTGTCAGATCCTAACAGTTTTGGCCTGGGGTTTTCCCCAGTGTATTTAATACTGCTGGGATGCTCTATGGGTTACATGATTCAAATGTGAAGAGCTGTTCAATAGCACAGTAGCCTTTCTTTGCCTGAATAGTGATAGCAGTACTGATTACTCTTAATAACACTATTATGCTGCGTGCACAAATCAAGCACAAAGAGCAATCAGGTGGAGAATTAGATTGCTTAAAAAAAAAATGATCTTTATTCTTGCTACATATCTACTGGACCTTGAAAACAGTAATAGGATGGCCTTTAAACTGCTACTGCTTTGATAAGAGATGAGAGGTAAAGCTAAATACATTTCTTCCAGTTTTGTAGATACAGCTTCCAGGCACTGCTTAGTGTCTAGAGGTTACTTAAAGTGGAAGTTAAGAATAAGGAACTTGAACTGTATATTTAGTTGGAACAAACACACACAAATATTTTAATACAAGGACATTTTATGCAGATGTAACTATACACAGAAAAATGGAAAGAAAAAACCTCAACAATCAGTTTAAAAAATTTAAAATAAAAAAAAAAAAAAAAAGAAGTCAAACTATCAACACCTCAGCAACATTTATCAGTGCAGTATATAACACCTTCCACAGCTGTACCGACAAAACTATATTTCAAATTTTAATGCCTTTTATTTACTTGAAAGCAACAGCAACAAGCTTGAGCTGCAAACATGTATTACAGAAAGTGTATTTCAGAGTTGGAAGTGTTGCTGAGGAGAGTTCATAATCCTGCTTTCAATAATGTCTAGTGATGACAGGCAAAACTGAGCTGCTAATTTGTGAACTTCAATCTTACTTTCTTTTTGCTCACGAGATTGAATCTAATTAAATACATTTTTTGACTTTCTTTTAAAAGTTAAATGTGAATGAAACCATTGTCGCCACTGGTATTAGACTATTTGAGCTCTTTGCAAATCAAATGTCAAAGAGCTTTGGCCAAAATAATTTTTTTAAACCATTTGTGCAATAGTCAACTCTAAGACTGTAGGTATTACAGGTATTGTAGGTCTTCTACTGCCCCAGCATGGTTCTGCTTTAATAAAACTAGTATTTCCTGCCCCAGAAAAATAAAACAGCCTCCTGGATTATGCAAATTCCATTTTTCCAGGTGAAGTCCCTCACACATTGTAAGTCAATATATAATGCTAATTGCTGCTAATTAGATTGGTAAGTAAAACTTCTCTTTGTACTTCACGAAGGTCACCATATAAACTTTTAAATAATTAACTAGCTCCTCTGGAAATTGTTTTATCATAACCTTCTGATTAAGAGAAGAAAGAATTTTTACATGGTTTGGTTATTTGATTATTTCAAACTTAAATGCAAGTATCTGTTAACCCCACCATTTAGTACGGAGAGGCTGTCTGTCTCTACAGACCTGAAAGATATAAATTTTAACCTGAAGATTAAGAAGATGCTGGATTCAGGTTTTTCACATCCTAGATAAATGCTGGAATCCCTGAAACATAACAAAAAAGTAAACCAGTATCACCTTTGTCTTAATGGCTGCTGCTTCATAAAATACTCACTACACAGTTTAATCCTGAATGATAAAACACCTGTTAAAAACCTAGTTCAAATACAAGACATGACAATCTGCCCTTCTAACATCTGGAAAGAGCCTTACTGAGAACCATCCACCAAAGCTGTGCAATTACGCTGAAAATATGAAGTATGGAAAGCCAAATAAAGCATTTCCCAGAAATTATCTCAACTGCAATTGCAAGAGGAAAACATTTTTGCCATGTTAACGCCACACAGATAGCATTTATTTTGGATTAATTTGTTTAAAAGCTTATTTCTTCGGTGTACGAGCACCGTTTGGGTCATTCATAAAGATAATGATGGATGGCTGATTGAAACATAATGAAACAGGCAGAAAATAATTTGGGAGAAAAAAACCCCAAACGTTATTTATGATCAGAACTTCACTCCCAGAGAAGATGATGCAGTTAAGGGTCAGACAAAAGGATTTAGAGCTCCACAATTTTCCCTGTGGAGGCAACTGCCATTAAAGAAAGACTATTCCCACTGGGAAGAAAAGTAAAGACAACTATATGAACTTTCAACAGTTTTCCAAAATCTTTAGAAAGCTTAGACATGATGAGATATCAGAGGTGAAATGCCAGTCTAGAAGACAAGCTAGCCTTGTGGTAAAAGTGTGATGATACATATATTTTTACTTCCATTTATTAGTTCATGAAAATATATGATAAAAGCAAGCATGTTATCAGTTCTAAGACAGCAGGACTGCAACAAACGTTGGACATTTGGAGGATGAGACAATATTGATAATATTGATTGATGCTAATTCTGACATAGGAAAGAGCTTCATTTTCTCTCTAACAAGTCAAAGGACAAATGGCAGAGAGTTGCGTAAAGAAGTTTTATAGAATTCTAGGTGTAATTTAAATCTTGAAATTCCCTGACTTTTTGTTCACTCTCATAATCCAAGAGAAATGGTTAGAAACCTGCTGCACCACTTGGACACACACAAGTGTAGGGGACCAGATGGGATCCACCCAAGGGTGCTGAGGGAGCTGGTGGAAGTGCTCACCAAGGATAGAGATATGACAGCGCTCCAGTGAATGGATATATGAATATTTGATTGCAGGAAATCACATCAGATGTTAAATAACTGAATGGAATCATGTGGCTTTTTGAAATACAACCTCTTTCATCTTTCCACAACGTTCAAAAGGCTACGACTACCATTCGTGCTTCATTCTGCTACATGATCACGCTTGCCGAGAACACTCACATTTATAGATCACACAGGACATTTAAAACATGTTCTTTTCCTGCAACTCAGTGCTCTTGCATTGCATCTAAGGTAGGGCTGTGCCAGCTAAGGTAAGATTTAGATTGTAAAGGTTTTGCTGTAAAAAAAAATGCAAATACAAGTATAGGAAATGCATTCCAACCTTGAAGCAATAATAGAAGGCTTGTGGTAAATAAAAAGGATGTACTACAGAAAAGAATATTGAAACTCATAAAGGTTTTCAAAGTTTTCAAAATGTTTTGCAAAGCTTATCAAATGTCATTTATTTTATTAAAATTGTAGTCCCTCGGCTCACAGCAATATTTCCTACACTTCTGAGTTCCAAAGTACTGACTCATGAGAAAAAGGGGAGATGAGTAAAACTCTTCCTGTTCCCCTCTCCTCTGCAGCTCTGGTGGTGTTGCTGAACAGGAACTTTTTGCTATTGCTGTTCTGAATTGCCTCTCTCCTAGATGCCCTTTAAAATCCACAGGAGACAATGTAGAAAGTTCAGAGGATGTAAAAATTTAGTAGTCAATGAATCCCACTTTTTGTAAATAGCTTGATTTTAGACAGAAATAATTAAAAAAAAAGAAAAAAAGGAATTCTCAAATTCTATTTCTCGTGGATACCTGTGGAACAGCCTTTTGGTGTCAAGGCAGTCATTAATCTGATTTATATATTCTAAGAAGAAGTGTGGAGGCACTCTCATTAGGCCAACGGGCACATTAGCAGCCAGTAAGTAACAAACCCAATCACAGGGTACCAGTTTAGGCTTGCCTAAGACGGGTAATTTGTTAGACTGCAATTTTTCCATCAAAGGTTATTTCTACATGCTGATCCGGCAGGGTGGCACCTGGGACTGGCACCACCTGGCAGAGCTCTTAGGAGCACACCAGGCGTTCCCACCGGAACTGCTGACTTCAGTGCCCGCAATCTTACATTTGCTGGAGGAGAAGAAAAATGAAATAAATAAATTTAAAAAACCAAACCAAACCAAACCAAAAAACCAAAACCCTTAATGCATTAAATTAAAAGGGCCAATGAAATGAATGTTAATTTTGTACTAATACAGTTGACTGTAATGGGTAAAGAGGAAAGACAGAAGGGTCTATACAAAAGTTTTCACCAATGAAATTCACAAGAATATTTATTTCATAATGTTTTGTATCAGTTTCAAAAAAGGCACCTTCCTTAATAAATCATTGTCAAATTAACTTAAGCGAGACAGTTGGTTATCCTCTCTTTAAATATGACTTGAACTATAGATTCCTGGTCAGTAAACATTTGAACAGAACTCAGCTCTTTGAGAGCAAGCTCGACCGTCTGAAAAACAAAGGGGAAATGAGATTTTTCACACTTACTATAATCCTGGAAAACATTTGGCACCTCTGGGATCGGTGTACCTTCCAAAGGCTACTGTCATCCTCGACCTACGACAAGGCTTTATTTGCAGGATACAAGAATTGGAGCCAAGCCTCACTCAAAGAGTCAAGATTTTATGTGTCCGCACCTGCCATCAGCGCTGGTATCACTTGCACCTCCTGAAGAACCCCAGATCACCAGCAGATTAGGGCATTTCTTCCCAAGAAATGTATTATTTTATATTTTTTATGCATATTTGACACACTTAGAGATCATTCTTTTGAAAGACATGCCACATGGAAGCTACAATTTTACTGTGTTTTAAATAGTTAAATATATTTATATAACATCAGTGGTACAGTCATTAAATCCACTGTTTGTTCTAAAGGATTCTCTACTCTGTTATAAATGGCTTGTAAAATATATCAACAAACTTTAGTCAAGATAATAATACCCCTGCTCCCAAACATACCTACTGCTCCCCAAATATGTCTAACTTTTTAGCCATGATGATAACTTTTTCTCCAAAGCAAAGCAAAAGCACAGAGGGATTGGACTAGATGATCTTTCAAGGTCCCTTCCAATCCCTGATATTCTGTGAAAAGCAATAACCAGTGTTTAATATCTATTTCTAGATATTATCTCTTAGAATAATATCAATGATAAACAGCCAATACACCAGCATCTATAGTGTGTATCACAAAAAAACATTATAAAACATTTATCATGCATTTACAAATTATTTTGGACCACTACCAACATGTGCTATAAATATATTATGCATTTTTTGTAAACTATGGAAAACCAACAGTTGCACACAAACATGAGAATAAATTCAAGTTTCCACTTTTCTTTTTAGAGCCCCAAATGCCCGTTCTGGATGGATATTCTACCCTGACATCAGGAGGGAAAGGCCACTCGACATTAAGGAATGAAACTTACTGCACCTGACTTTGGGGCAGCAAAGGAAAATATTGCTGAAACCACATGCAGAACAAACTGAAGAGCAACACAGGAAACTCATTTTTCACAACATTTGGGTTCTATGATGAAAATTTTGATTGTTGAAGTTTACTACAAATATTTCCCAAATTCACAAATATGCAGCAGAATTAGCTTTTTATATATTACAATTTAATGATATCAAGAGCCTTGTTTGACATTGAAATTTTAAATAAAGTCATAATTCATAATCAAGGACATTTTCAAAGTCATTTTAAAACCATAATTTCAAAGCATCATTTTACTTTATAGAACGGAATGTTCATTTGAAGCAACCAAATATAGGATAACTCTTTATTCTTCCTCATTCTAAGAATATCTTTTTTAGCTCAAAAATGCTCCATTTACCCATAATTATCTTTTCACACAGTGTTCCCAGATGTAGGACTCCCAAAGTGCAATCCCACTCTTCAGCTACTGTGAGAGAGTCTGAATCGTATGAGAACACATGGAATAAACTCTGTGTTTCTTCCTGGAGTATCTCATGTAAACGGGTACACTCTGATTTAGCATTTATGTAAATTCCCTTTAGACAATATCAAGGTTTTTCACCAATGAAATAAAAGGAAATTACTGTGAGTGACAGCACGAGGGATTTACTCTCCTATTTTTCTACCGTTACACTCTTTTCAGTCTTTTATCTCCAAGTAGAACAAAAACCACCCTGTAAAATCATGACAGCTAGGCATGGCTTAGTCAAGACCTTCATACTAAAGGTCTACTTAGAGTACTTTATGAGCACAGTGGAAGTAAAAGGAATAACATCGTATAAAATATGCAAAACCAACCCCAAAAAAAAATGCATTAAGGTTATGGTAGAGCCTCCCACAAGTTACGAGGAGAAATGAACATGCAATTACTGTTTCACTGCATCTAAACACTATGATTACAGGCTTCCTTTCATTTCCTTTGGCATATAAACTCCACACAAATATCAAGTACGCTGGTATCAATCGTTTGTTTTTTCTTTCCATTAGATTTTGCAGGTTTTCATCAGACTCTGGGCTAGAAATGAGTAACTACAGGATATCGTATACCAGTTGGATTTATCTGAGACATCCCAGAATAACCCACGGGTACCTCCACAGGTACTGTGCCACTGCACCTGAAGAAATTTAAAAAATAAATAAAAATAAAAAAAATAAATAAAAAATGACAGCTCCTATCAAGTGTCATAGACACATAACCTCACCCAGTAAAGGTAAATAAATAAGGAAATCTTATACAAACGGGGGAAATGCAAAAAAAATACACAACCTGTTGCTACTCAAAAGAAGGAATTAGGGCAGTCAGGAACTCAGCCATCTGGGCTTTAAATATCAACAGTTGAACACAAACAATTAGCAAGAGAAAGG
Organism: Jacana jacana; assembly: GCA_013400555.1. Lineage (NCBI taxonomy): Eukaryota > Metazoa > Chordata > Aves > Charadriiformes > Jacanidae > Jacana > Jacana jacana. The sequence goes on along the minus strand of VZTM01021974.1, from coordinate 33,173 downwards.
AGTGGGACTTCCTTTGCTTCCTTCTGCCAGACAGCCATGGCAGAGGCGAGTTTCATCCGATTAAAAGACAACTGGATACAGCCCATTATTCTCAAAAAGTACAGATTAATATTAAATAATTAAAAAGAAAAAACAATAAAAATTAAATTAAATTAAAATAAAATAAAATAACTCTTAATGGATAAAAATGCCTCAACATTTTTTTTACTTCAGAACTTGGCAAGAAAAAGCAGTGCTGAAATATCACCCCGAAAATGAAAACTCGAAAAGCTTAGATCAATCAGCTCTAGGAAGGAATGAAAACAACCACCGAGTAATGAGCAAGGTCCCTGGCAGAGGTTGGGACACGAGACCTAACCTGGGCGGGTTGGAGCCCCTCCTTCGCGTGCGAGACCGACTCTGAATTATCTGGCAGTCATTAGGTGCCATCTCATCGCCTTCATTTTTATTCAGATAACTGTAACAGATCACCACACGGCGAAAATAGAAATTAATTGCAGATTTCCTTTGTGTAAAAAACAACAGCACAATCCTATTTGGGCCTCAGAAGTTAAAATAGAAATAAAAAATAGCTCATTAATTACAACACCTGAGGCCACCTCTTGCTGCCCCTCTGGTCCTCAGCAGGGGTCGGCTTTGCATGCTCAGTTGCAGGGTTTGCGTAGGTGTTTCAGATGCACGTTATAGATTAGTCCTAAAAGAAAGGCAATTATAAACCTTGCTCAGTGCAAAGAAGGGCCAATAAAAATAAGTTTTACCCATTTGGCTGAGATTTGTGTACTGTATGTATGAGAAAAGAGCAAGTCAAACCTCTCATACAGAGCGTGCCTCCCCCATAGAAAAGCCCATCACTCGTGTACATACAATATGTTGGAGTTTTCTCCATGCACATATTTCTATGAAATCTGCTAAAATTGGTTTCAGCAGGAAAGGATTTACCATACAGATCGGTTCCACGGGATGAAGAAAAGAAGCAGAGAGATCCCCAACCATGAGTACCTGCAGTGGGCTCACAGCCTCCTGGGAAGGGCAAGGAGAGAGACAGCTACTGCAGGGGTTACGTCGTGGTTAACAAAATTCCCTAAATGCTGGGGAATCCTTGAAAGCTTGTGGATACAGGCACGAGAGAATACTTGGAAAATAATACACAGAGTCCATTGAAACTTTGGGGTTTTGAACTCAAGCTGCTTTTGTTTGTTTGTTTGTTTTTTACATGGTAGTGTAAACCGAGGAGAAGAAGGAGGTAGACTTGTCTCATAATACTGGAGCTCTGATGCTAGATTTAACCATTTGGTTAATTTCTGTTGGAATTAACCTGTTGGTCTTTTTAACTTTAGGGAAGGTTTTGCCTGGATCACATGGGATTCTACTTGCGACCTGCAGCAGGAGAGGAGCTGCTCTTCTTTGCTGCGAGCCCCGGTCGTTCCATCACTGCCACTGTCCTGTTTTTAATTCAATATCCTCAGGACTCTTCATGCAAAACATTTTTAAATATTTCTCTACTTATTCTCACAATGTTCTTTGCCAATAAGATAGGAACTTGTAGCCAAAAAGAATGGGAGAAACAACAAAAGTAATAATAAAAAAAAATTACATTTTGTAAAGTAAGTTATCCTAGCATGTAATTAGTCCTGTAACCATCTCCTTTTTATGGGAGTGCTGCAATTAACTCCCAGAAAACTGCAGGTGTCTATGAAGTCCCATTCTCCATGAAGAAAGTGGGTAAAGCTCAACAGGCATGAAGAAAAGCCAACAGAACACACTAAGAAGTGCTTAGTAGAGCTGTACTCATAACTCCCTTATTCCATCCCTCTCCCCCGTTACTCGGGAATTTATGGCTGCAAGTCAGGAATTTATAGCATCTGTACATTTGGCATCAATTAGTGGGGTTCTGTAATAGATAATGGGAAGGCATTTCCCACGTAGCCCCAAAAAGCCTGTGTCACCAGAGAAATGAGCGCAGCACAAAGCCAGGAGGAAATACTGCTCTGACAGAGAGCAGAAGTAAAACATAACCCCCCTGCACTGATTTAGCCACCGCTTGAAAATACAAATGTTAGTATCTGGTTGTTTGTGGTACCCTTAATCTCAGTCAAACCCCGTCTTCGGTTTGATATGAAAGATCCGGGGAAAGTGACTGATCTTATCCTGCCGTCTCAATATTGTTCACAGACTCGGCAGTCACTTTGTTGTTTTCAAAATGTGTTTCTGTGTTGATAGTTTTAAGGTGAAGCAGTACTTCAGAGATTGTACCCACATCTTGAGTGATTGTATATTTAAGGGTTTTTTCCAAGGGCTTTCTTTGAGAAATAAAAGTGGGAAGACTTGGAGAATTCACACTCTTTATGCACAGAGTAAATCATTTAAATTATAGATGCTCTCTATGGAAAACAGAATACATTTAGACCTAAGGCATTAGAAAAGAAAGATAGCTACTTTAGATTTATATCCTCAATAGAAGATACTTTGAAATTTTCAAGCAGGACTCACTGCAATGTCTACTATTACCTTAGTGTTTCCTGCCAATGACTACACAGATTATTCAATCTGCTCAGGATGAAATACTGGATGTAAGTGCATTTCCCCAGGAAAATGCTAAGATGTGGCCAACTTACATCTCCTTCTGCTTCCCATTCACTCTGAAAGTTACTTTGCCTCATACATTTACATAGCTCACCTTTCCCCATTTATTCAATTCCTTCTGTCTAGATTTAGATGAGGTATCAGCAAGAACTTCTTTGCTGTGAGGGTGGTGAGAGCCTGGCCCAGGTTGCCCAGAGAAGCTGTGGCTGCCCCATCCCTGGAGGGGTTCAAGGCCAGGCTGGATGGGGCTTGGAGCAACCTGGTCTGGTGGGCGTGGGACTGGATGGTTTTTAAAGTCCTTTCCAACACAAACCATTCTATGATTTGATGATTCTTACTCAAGAACCATCTTGTGTTAGGAGAGAGGAGCGAGCATCTCCTCAGCTTAACCAACTCCTCTATATTTCCATACCAAAATTTTGCACTAGATATAAATCTCCATAAGGACCACTTGCTGGTCCATACCCAATCTCATACATATGCATACTGCCCCATTTGCAGCAAAGAGCCTTGTGCAAGCCTGGATTATGTATACCAGATATATATAAATCTCCCAGTGGCCACCTGAGGGAGCTTAGAAGTTGTCCACAATGGGAGACGTGGGCCTGTGCCTACCTGCTTTGGGGTAACCCTGGATGGAGCACACAGGTGGAGCATTTCTCTAAATTAGTACTAGGTGGGAGAGGATTGTACTGCTCTAACTTCCACGGGTGGAAAAATAGCTCCGGAAAAAATCAGTGAAATATACTTAAGAAACGGGTAAACATTCGAGAACGAGTAATGCCTAATTCCTCTATTTGCATTACATGATGCCAGAAGGGAAATTGTAGATGTTGGGATCAAGGTGAAGCACAGTGTATTCACAACAGCTTTCTCCCCACGTGAACCTTGACTTTGTGCGGCTGCCGTGACTCACATTGATTTGAGCCTCGGGAGTGCAGCAGATTGAATTACACCCTGCGACATTAGTGAGCGATCTATTTAGCTTCTTTCTCCTCCATGCTCTTTCCATAGACAAATAGTCAGGGGGGAGGGTGATGGATGAGATTAAACAACTGTAACAGTTGGTAAAAACAATTGTATTTTTTTTCCCAAGTATAGTAGGAATTAATAATTAATTATTTGCTCTCTTGGCCAACTAGAGCCCTGGTTCTGTTCTTTAATCTGGGAATATGATAACGCACATCTTTACCTACAGTAAAGGTGATGAAGATTTAAATTTACAACTTCCTGTATACGGTCTCATGAAGACATTTTGACAGAGCTTTGGTGGCTCATTAGTATTCTTAGATAGAGAAAATACTTTTAGCAAAAGGAACTAATGTCAGTCCAGTGCAAGTTAGTAAACGTTAAGAAAGTTTTGAAAGTACAACTTTATTGGGTCTCCTTGTGTGCTACGTACACTCGTCACCCCTTTCCTCTGCCTCCCTAATTCAAGACACTGTCTTTTAAGGTATTTCGATACAATGTTCTAGGAGCAGAAAATAGCTATACAGGGGAAAAAGATCATAGCAGGGAGATATCACCTGCAACATCACTTCTGAACTCACAAGCTATTATTTTTGTTGTTTACTGCTGTATTACTCTTTTGATCTGATTCAGCCTGAATTTAACACCTGCCTTTTTCTTTACTGCTCCTGAGAACTGCAAGAAAACTTCTCTGAGCCCCCTTCAAGCTCCATCACCAGCACTTATGTACAGGAATCATAAAGTTTCCTATCAGAAATGGAGATACATATATTTTTTACTTTATTTTTTTTCAAATGAATATAGAATTCCATTGACAGCTTCATGTCAGCTAGTCAGAATGTCAAATTATGTTTTAAGGTTAATGTCATTTTAAAGGGCAATGGTTAAAGTATTGGATAATGGCATCAAATTCTTCCTTGTGGTACCTGAAGTCAAAAGAGCTATTGGTGTCTCCCTCTGGAAGGGCATTTTTTCTAGGTTTTCTCACAGCATCCACTGATCTCACCGGAGGGAACAAAAGCCCATGTCACCAGGGAAAATACCAGATATGAACTCCAAAGGGTTAAAAATAGCTTTCAAATAAAAGGTTTGCACGAAAGGGCGGTACAGGAGCAAAACCTACCCCCACGTTTTGGGGAGGAAGAGAAAGCAACTGCTTAGAGAAAAACATGAGTTCTGCTTAAAGTGACCCAAACTTATGGAGCTTTTTTCACATTAAAACACCTTGTCCAAAAGCAGAGACCAAGCTGCAGAGATCATAGAATCACAGAATCATTTAGGTTGGAAGAGACCCTTGGGATCGAGTCCAACCATCAGCCCTACTCTACAAGTTCTCCCCCACACCAGATCCCTCAACACCACACCCAATCTACTCTTAAACACAGTCAGAGATGGTTAGATAAAGATAACAATTAAAAAAATCCAGTGTAGAATGTTAATCACTTGTAAGAGTTCAATTTACTTAGAGTAATAAATATCTTTATGATGTTTTAGCATATCTGGGACCACGGTGGAATTTCAGGTGATGTAAATAGCCTGTGGAAGGATGCTGGAAGAAGCCTCTCTCAAGGAAGAGCTATTCATCATTTATAGACTCTTGCTAGAAACTACAGCCTGTCCTGCTGCATCCTGCCCTGCAGACTGAGTGCTCTGCCTCTGCTGCTCTGAGATTGAATTACTCGCTGAACCCTGCACGGGGCTGCCCACAAAACTCCTCTGCTTCCACAAAGCAGAGGTAGGATTTATCGTGGTTATACAATGGGAAAAAAAAGAACCAAACCCACCCTGCCTACCGCCCTTGAAGTGGTAAGAAGGAGCTAAATATTAAATTTAATTAACTCCTCATTCAGGATGTTATAGCAGATCTGGAAATATCAGTCTTTCAGCATCTTTTATCTTATATCTTGAAGTTGATTAGAACACAGATTTCTGATCTAATTTCAGAAATAAACACAGCGAACAATCTCCAGACTTTGGGTTTGCAATATCCCATCGATTTGTAATCTGTTTTCATTTGGTGTATAATCCGGTTTTAAAAGGAAAGGAGGATTAGTGAATTTGTTTGATACATTTATATGAGACTGCTTCTCAGTTTAAAGAAGAAACACTCCTCTGCAACTGAAACCAGTGGATTCCTATCAATGGTTTCAAGAGGCTCATGGTGAACACACACACATGTTTAGATCATTAAACCTACTTTTTACCAAACAACTATGGCAACTCTGACGCATAAAAAAAACATAATTCAAGTTTAAAACATTAAAAACAAAGCTCTGAAATTGTTCCAAGAGAGTAGAACAGAAAACTGAATGTCCAAATTAATTACAACCAGTCTGCAGCACTGCTCTTCTGTAACAAGTCTTTTAAGTCCAGTCTGCAACCCTTGTCCTGGTTACTTGGACCTGAAGAATGTGCCCACCATAGGGCTGACCAGGGCTGCAGGTCCAGGAATCTTTAGTCATGCAATGGCAAAACTGGAACCACGATGCTGAATTAAGCAGTTCTTAATTTTTCTCTACCTGTGGATTGAGTACTGAGTGCTAGCCATTAGCACAAAATTAATTAAGAAATAAAAGCATTAAAAAATAATGAATATAACAATGCAGCAGATTTTAGCTCCAAAAGGTTAAAGCTCTCCAGACTGCTGGATGAAATCTAGATGCTGGTGGGAAAGGATGCCTCCCAGAGGAACCCAGACAGGCTTGAGAGGTGGGTCTGTATGAATCTCATGAAGTTCAAGCACACCAAGTGCAAGGTCCTGCACCTGGTTTTGCGCAATCCCAGGCAGAAATCCAGGTTGGGCAAAGAATGGCCAGAGAACAGCCCTGAGGAGAAGGATTTGGGGGTGTTGGAGGATGAGCTCAACATGACCCAGCAACGTGTGCTTGCAGCCCAGGAAGCCCCCACACGTTCTGGGCTGCATCTCCAGCAGTGTGGCCAGCAGGGCAGGGGGGCAGAGGGACGGATTCTGCCCCTCTGTTCCACTCTAGGGAGACCCCCTTGTGGTGCTGCCTCCAGCTCTGGGGCCATGAACATCAGAAGGACATGGACCTGTTGGATCGGGGCCAGAGGAGGCCACGGAGAGGCTGTGAGGGCGGGAGCCCCTCTGCTGTGAGGACAGGCTGAAAGCATTGGGGTTCTTCAGGCTGGAGAAGAGAAGGCTCTAGGGAGACCTTAGAGCCCCTTCAAGTCCCTAAAAGGGGTCCAGTAGAGATGGGGAGGGACCATCTCTCCCCACCATCTCCCCTCCTGAGCTGGAGGGGAGCCATAGGACAAGGGGGTAAACAGAAAGAGGGGAAACCCAAAATTTCTATGATACTAACAAAACCAAACCATGAAGTTTTGAGAACTACTGTATCCTACACAAGCAAGAAGGAGGAAAAATGTGGTTTTGACAAGGAAATTAAGAAAATAACATGTGAAACTATAAGTTTATGACAGATCTGCTCTGAAAAACAACCTTGCACCTTTGCATACAAGTCATAGGCGACAAATACTTTGCAAATTTGAAACAGAAAAAGAATACCAGCATGACTATTTCATATTAGTTTCTCATCAGAGCAAAGGATAAGGTCACAATAAAAGGTGATTTATACTATCCACCTTAAAGCTAATGACAGATTTATTGTTTTTTCCTTGGATACTAACGTGTGAGCTGTTATGGCACCAGAAACAATATTAGAGTCTCTAAATGATAGAAACAGATATGAAACAGCAAACAGTTAAGACTATGACCGTACTTCCTCTGAAGACACAGAACAGTGAGATAACAGAGAACTGGGAAAGATTAAGATTTGTAATGGTCTCATGAAAAAGGGCACCCATTATTGGTGTAGAAGTCTGTCCGTAGGATTAATCCAAAGAACACAGTTGAGTTGTTGAAGAGGAAGGGAATTAATCCAAGTGAAGAAGAGCTTTAGCACACTTACCATGGTAAATGTAAAAATGTACTCACATCCTAGTTTTTATGTCCTTTAGAGAAGCTGAGTTTTTTCAAGCTTTTAATGAAGAACAAGATCTCTTGGACTTTGCATACTAGTGCAACCATCTAGCTGCTCAGGAAAGCTGGCAGTCTTATGAACAGGAAAAAATGGTGATGTAGGCTGTTTGCCAAGGGTGTTTTTAAACACATGCCTCTCAGGAGTCCCACCAGCATCCTTGGCAAGATATTGATGGTTTATGCACAGTGAGTATTAATTTTGGAAAGTACTGTCTTTGTAAACTTCCATTTGTCTTCTGCTTGGCTCCTGAGTTTTTCACTGGGAACCACATTTTTGATGACCACCTTGGAAAAAGTTTTGATCTGAAGAAAGAGAGTGAGGGAACAATCACAGTGTCCAGAGGCTTTGGGATCCTTTGTGACGAAAAAAAAAGCCTTCAGAATAAAATTAAGGTAACAAACCCATTAATTGCATTCGCTAACATCTAAAGGAGGACTTTTAAAAGTGCAAAGTCTATTTATAGGATGCACTAAAAGGAGACATTGCTGACCCACGAATAAATAAGGGCTGGTGAGGATATGAAGGATCCAGGCAGAGGACAGGGAAATATCCCGAAATAAGAACCCCATGTTCAAACTCCTTTCTTGAAGAGCAAGCCCAGGGGTACTGCTGAGTAAAGTCCAAGATACTCCATTCTTAATAAAAATCTTGAGAAACACAGATAATTAATTAAACAGATATGCTTCCAGGCAACAAGAACAGAACAATCTTTTAAGCAGATGTCTACAAAAAATGGTACTAGAGGGCTAGCCTTAAATTATAGCCCAGAACACGAAGGTGAGTGCCTGCATGAGAAGTGCAGGGGCAGAGAGTTGGGGCAGTGACCCATTTATCAGCAGGCTAAACCCATGAGTCAAAGCCCAGAATGTCAAATTTACGAGGTTACTCTGGCCTTTGTTCACAAATACAAACATTTCATATCTTTATTTACGAGAGGCATAAACTACTTATCTCCATTGCCCCCGAGTGCCTGACAGCCTTCCCAGTCTTTGGAGAGGAAAGGGAATTATTTTTCCCCTTACAAATGTATCCTGAAAAGAAATGAAGTGTAAGTTTTCTATCACTTAGACTGTGATTAATTTGCTTACAGCAGATTTTGTGTTGCTTTTCATTTGCTCAGGGCTAGTTTCTGGCACTGTCAATTACAGGGAATCATACAGAAATACTCAGTTATAGAAATCAGACGATTTGTTAGAGCCCCCGCAAGTGACAACATCAGCATGCATAAAATGCTCTTATATTCCTTCTGGTTCCCTCAAGAGAGACAATTTCACAATGTAAAGGAGCAGAACTACTTAAAGCTCAGCTAAGGTTCCTTGCTCCGCTGATTGGAGGCTTTGCTGTCTGCACTCCCCAACTTACAAAGAGCTGCAAAGAAGGATGAAGTAAGTGCAGGTGCTGGAAAGGTGGGAATAGTGTGTGATCAGTGATTTCTTGGGCATTAAGGTATTGGTAGCTTCAAATCTTGGATCCTGATGAGCAGTTACCTTATTTAGATGTCACACATGTAGCAAAAGTTTAGGAATGTAATGAGATTCAACAAGGGCAAGTGTAGGGTCTTGTACCTGGAGAGGAATAATCTCCCGCACTGATACTGGTTGGGGGCTGACCTGCTGGAGAGCAGTTCAGCAGAAAGAGAGCTGGGGGTCCTGGTGGACAAGTTGACCAAGACCCAGCAATGTGCCCTTGTGGTCAAGAAGGCCAATAGTCTCCTGGGGAGCACTAAAAAAAGCATGGCCGGCAGGTCAAGGGGGGTCATCCTCCCACTCTGCTCTGCCCTGGTGAGGCCACGTCTGGAGTACTGTGCCCAGTTCTGGGCTTACTGGTTCAGGAAGGGCAGGGAAACACTGGAGAGGGTACAGCAGAGGCTACAAAGATGATCAGGGTACTGGAGCACCTCTCTGACAAGGAAAGGCTGAGAGACCTGAGTCTTTTTAACTTGGAGAAGACTGAGAGGGAATCTCATCAGCACACATCAATAAATATATAAAGGGTGGGTGTCAAGAGGATGGGGTCAGACTATTCTCAATGGTGCCCAGAGAAAGGACAAGGGGCAACAAACACAAACTGGAACACAGGAAGTTCCACCTCAACATGAGGAAAAACTCATTTCCTTTGAGGTGGCAGAGCCATGGAGAAAGCTGCCCAGAGAGGTGAGAGTGACTGAACACTGGCAGGGGCTGCCCAGGGAGGTTGTGGAGTCTCCTTCTCTGGAGACATTCAAAACTCACCTGGAGGCACTCCTGAGTGACCTACTCTAGGTGTTCCAGCTCCGGCAGGGGGATTGGACTAGATGATCTTTCAAGGTCCCTTCCAATCCCTGAGATTCTGTGATTCTTTTCTGGAGATATTCAAAACCCACCTGGATGTATTCCTGTGTTCCACACCTCTAAAAATATCATTTCCGGCTATTTTTATGATCAGAAAAACGAGTATCTGGTCAAGAAATGGAACTGATCCTACATCACATAATAGAAGAAAACAGTGACGTTGAGAAGCAATAACTTGAAAGAATAAGTGTACCATTTTACGTCAATTACGGAGAAATCAATGAAACTGAATCTGTGCTGTGCAAGCCGTGGCACACAAAAGTGCAACTAATCAATTTATGGAAAATTTCCTATATATTGTAACGATTTGCAATCATTTTCTCCCCTCAGCGTCCAATAAGAATTTCCGTTTCTGCACAAAGTATTCTCCTACCAGTTTCTCCTGCAGGATTCAAAAAGCAGCAGTGATAAAAAGCTAAAAAAAAAACAAAAAGCCAACAAATAAAATGTCTCAGATTTTTTTTTTTTCCTGTATTTTTTTAACCTTAAGCCTGAATACCCATTAAATAAAGCTAAAAAACCCAAATAGCCATAACCAATGACAAAGCAAGCCATGTTCTGGATTATATACACCATTAATTCAGCTGCAGGTGTCAAGTGTTTTCATAGACCTTGTCTCAGAGGAACCCCTAGGTTTACACACACAAAGTATATTTTATCCTTCCACCCCTGCCCTGTTATAGTTCCTCATTTTGCTGGGCCCAAGTGTTCTTAATGGAAGGAGGTTCCTGTATGAGCAAACCTGGAAATTGCGATGCACGTTCAAGGCAATTTGTATGTTTCCTCTAGCTTTAAAAGGGTCATTAGTGAATCTTAATTTTCTGAAGTAATTGAAAACAATTAAAAAAAGCGTCCCCTGGTTTCTGTCTATTATCAAAAAGATAACAGAGTATGTCTATTATCAATAAGATAATAGATATAAATGAGGTTATAATGGAATTTAACACGTAGGAAAGATAGTTTTCCTTTTGCCGTGCGGCTCTCCTTGGCAATATTTTACATTCTTCCACAATCAATCTTTTCTGCCAATGGTAGTTTCTATAATGCAACAAGCATTTTTTTTTAGAGTTGGTGGAGAGAAAGTTATATTACTGAGGTAGAAAAGAAGACTTCAAGAATTTCAGTCCATTCCTCAGCAGAACTATATTCTAGTATTTCTAGACAGTTCATTCTGGAAGACCGACATTTTTTTGCCTCTCCACTGGAAATGCTTATTTTTGCACTGCAAAGAATTTGTTAATAAAATCCCCCTGAAGATCTTGGCAACGCCTCCATTTGATCGAGTCCTCACACATCACTGGTTTAGTTGAATTTCCCTTTTTCATTCCACCATGAACTCCCCTGCAGACGGTCAGTCATTTAAGTCAATAAAGCAAGCCTGACTCCTCTAGTCCCCATACTTTGTTTGTAAAGGACTTTGCATAATAAATGAAAAGGTTTTATTATTTGCACTCCGTTCAGCAGAGAAAACGTTGAACTTAAATAATGCAATTAAAGGTGAGAAGAGAGCAATTTTCTACAAACTCTCTCTGGTGGTTTTATCAGTAGGAGTCCTAAACCTTTAAACACTTGCACAGTAGCAATCTGTTCATTTATCACTGCCGGGTTTTATTTTAGCAGTCATTACAACCTACATCAAGACAATTCTCCTAAATGTCATAAGCCTATAGGAGGCCTGACATATACCTGAGATATAAATTCTTAATTCCAACAACTTTAACAAAGAGTAAGTATATTGTTTGAGGCCGGGGGTAGGGGTGGTGGTATTCCACAAGGTTTTATTCAGAGTTTTAGCCTGTGACATCCTGGCAAAGTAGTGGTGTTGTTGTTGTTGCTTTTCTTCTGAGATAAAATTTACAGTTTTCAAAAAATAAAATAAGAAACAAAACAAAACAAAACACCAGACTATTCAAATCAGGATGTAAATTATATTTGCTGTCAACAGTTACTGCAACGTATGATGCTATAATCTGTTCTCATACATACAGTGCTCTCTGAAAGCACAGTCCAAAACCCTCTCTGTCTTTTACAGCCCTGGTTCCGAAAAAAAATGGTGAGGCAATGTATATTAAGCAAAAACTGAAAAGCTCTTAACAATAAAGCTTTGTTTATTGCAAACCTAGAAGAAATTCACGTTCCTCCTCGGTGGCTGAAGGACTTTCTTGACCGTGGCACAGAGAAGGGGGAGGCTTTTCTACATGGCTTTAAGGACAGCACATCATGTTGTTAGCTAAAGTGCTACCAGATTTTCTGTTACTCATTAAAAGACCCATTTTTGGTGCAAGAAACCTTACAGGGAATCATTAAGATAGGTATATATATACATTTTCTTTTCATTTTGCAAGCTCTTGTTAATATTTACCAAGAGAAAAGCCTCATGGAACTACACAAAATGTCAAATCTCAAGCGTATCAAAGCCAAAAAGGAATCAAGTTAAGCATGTATTCAGTTATTTCACTATTAGAGAACACTATTAAAACCCTTTAATCCATTTCTTTAACCCAGGCAACAAAACGGAGTACTCAAAATTCCTAAGGAAATGGCACAAGTCAGTTACTATTAATTTTGTGTATTTCTTGTGATAAAAGTAATCAGAGTGCACACAAAATCCTCACTTACTGGTGATTTCTCAATAAGGGTACTCAAAAAAGAGTAACTAAACAGGAAAACCAATTTATCTTGCAGTGATGTTATATATATTTACTAAAAATAATAAAACTTTAGCAAAAAATGGTGTAATTTCAGATTAAAGCCTGGGCAACAGTTATTTGCAGATGAATTAATTTCTCAAGCATTTTTTACTCATTCCTCTCATAAAAATCTTTTGAAGTCAATAGAGGCGTGTGTCAGCTGAGAATCTAGCTCTCCACACATCTGGCTTTGAATTTTGCTTACGCTGTGATGTTTTCCTTGCACTGTAACAACATTAATGGCTCTTCAATTAGACATAAGGTATGTTTGCAGTGTGTCCCTTCATTGCTCTCTGGCGATAGTCTATTGGATTTAAGTTACTGAAAGACATTCATTAAAGCCAAAAGCACTAAATGCACGCATCAGTTTTAGCACATGTTGAAGAACTTTGCTAATTAAAGAGAAGTGCATTCAGTTCCTTGCAGAAATGAACTTTTTAATTCAATATCTTGATCAAATATTGAAAACTTAATGTAAGACAGACAATCCTCATCGAGACCTTATGAAGGGTTTGCGGTTGAACACCACAGAGAATGGGATTGTTAACAAATTTGGTATTATCCAGACCCCATGAGCAGTTTCTTAAACATTTACTTTCCTTTTTATACAAAATTTAGCCTACAGGCAATAACACCACAATTCAGATGTAATTCATGGGTGGCTGACACTCTCAGGAAAATAAGTTTCACTAGATTATATATATACTCTTAAAACTGGGAAATGACTTGCTTATTTTGTAGCATATCATCACTTTCTACAAACACCACTTCCATTGAAAACATAGGTGTTGTATCCCTCTGTGTTCCCCCACTTCTGCTCAAAGCACAGTGGATGGTTTCATAGAATCATCCCACCACAGAATCATTTCTGTTGTAAAAGACCTTTAAGATCATCAAGTCTAACCGTTAACCTCACACTGACAAGGTACTACTAAGCCATGTCCCTCAGCGCTGCATCTACACGTCTTTTAAATACCTCCAGGGATGGTGAATCCACCACTTCCCTGGGCAGCCGGTTCCAAGGCTTGACAACTCTTTTGGTGAAGAAATTTCTCCTAATATCCAATCTAAACCTCCCCTGGTGCAACTTGAGACCATTTCCTTCTGTCCCATCTCCTGTTCCTTGGCAGAAGAGACCAACCCTCTCTGGCTACACCATCCTGTCAGGAGGTTGTAGAGAGCAAGAAGGTCTCCCCTCAGCCTCCTTTTGTCCAGGCCAAACACCCTTGGTTCCCTCTGCTGCTCCTCGTAAGACTTACTCTCCAGACCCCTCATCAACTTTGTTGCACTTCTCTGGACCTGCTCCAGCCCCTCAATGTCTTTTTTGAGGTCAGGGGCTCAAAACTGGACACAGAACTCAAGATGAGACCTCACCAGTGCTGAAGAAGACGTTCATCTCCTAAGTCCTACTTTGATGCATGCCAGGATGCTGGCCACCTGGACACACTGCTGGCTCACATTCAGCTGACTGTCAACCAACACCCCAGGTCCTTTTCTGCCAGGTAGCTCCAACCACTCTAACCCAGACTTGGTAGTTTTGAAGCTTGTTTCAGAAGTAAGGAAAAGCTACTGCAAACTAGCTGACTGTTTCTTGGTAATGTAGCAGACAGGAGCCCAGAAGAAAAAGAACAAAAGAGAAAGAAACCTTCCTCCTTGACCTGTGATCCAGCTGCCACTGCCAGAGCAAAATATTGCAGAATGCGAGATCTGCTCGAGTTCTGAGCTCATGGGGAGCCTGGAGGTCATGCCATCCAGGCAAGATTGATCTCCCAGGGTCATCCAACTCCCACAACTCAGCAAGATGTGGGAGCTGAGAGGTCTTCCCTGTCACAGCAGCAAGATATTGCTGAGTTTATAAGTGAAATCTTGCAATTATGAGAGGAACCTGCTGCCGCTCAGGTGAGGGAAGGTGTCAGAACTAAACGGTAGAAGTGAGACAGGTATCCCTGCCTTAGAGTCCCCGCTGAGCTCAGTGAGATCCTTCCTTCTTTTTAGCTGTACTAATCTATAGTCTCATTTCCCCCCATTTTTAGTTCCACTTTGAGCACTGTATATACAAACCCAATGAAAATAATTAGGCACCTCTTTTTGTGTTTTTCTCCTCTATAAATAATGGAAATCAGTGTTTTGGACTAGCTAACATTGCTTTAATCTGCAAACACCGCTCTGGAGTAAAGACAAGCGAAGGGCAACACTAGTTGTAGCCTGTTCTGGAAGCAGAGGTGAAAGAACAATGCACAAGTTACAATCGCCCTTCAGCTCTCCGTTTTAGTTGCGGGTCAAAAATGTTCAGTGCAACACACTTTCCAAGACAGTTGTCTTGGAAACCATGCTTTTAAACCGTGCTATTAACCACACCTGGGGAGGTGAAGCATCCACCTTCTCCACGTGCCAAGGCCGCTGGAGAAGATCTGTAAGTGCCTTGGAGACTGTTTCGTGCAATCATGGTACTTCTTCAAGTGGAAGCATCAGAGCTGTGGATTATTCAGGACAAGATATTCCCTTCCTTCCCCTGGGCTTGGTTGTAAACTGGCTTTTAAATGGGCCAGAATTCAAACAAGACATAAAGATATGTATATGTATAGATATATATCTTTAATGATATATGTAGACATAAATATGAACCATTTAAACACCCTGGTAACACCTATATTATGTTTCTCTATCGCAATTTCTCTACTGCTGTCCCTGCAGACCTGTACCATGCATGGTTTTATTTGTTTCTTTTGACCTCTGGGTTGAGCCTGTATTGATTAATCCCATTTTATGCCTTCATTTCCATGTGACTGCCTTCCTGAAATACAAGCCTGCAGATTGATCTATACGGCTTTGATGAGGAGTAGCCATGAGTGAAGCGTTCGGTCTCTGCGAGGATCTCTGAGTAAACCCATTAATGTTTCCTCTGCCACGAAACACAGCAAGTAACATACCTCTGTGTGTACACGTTTGTCTGGGCCCCCAGTTTCACACTGCCCACCCAGTGAGGGCAGGTATTGGCTCCACAGGGAGAGGGGTACCAAATTAGTGACCCCCAAATGACCTTACACTCCAAATCTAACGGAACGAAACATGCTTGAAAGTATTCACACAATTAGGAGGCAAAGTGAGTTTTCACTACTAGCTAATTCTTCTCAGTGCCAGTTTCTTGGTGGAAATAGCAGGTGTGGTGAGGTCAGAAATGCTTTGTCACCTATTACTTCCACTGTCGTAGGCAAAGGACACCAAACTTTTTATTACAATTGATACCTAAGGCCGGAAAAAAGTACCTGAGATTCCTCTTTGTTTTCTACTTGATTATGGCAAGCTATAACATGGCGTAGTAAACTTTCATATTTTACCAGAAGACTAATAATGCTTTGCTTTCTCACAAATACCTCTCTCCTTGATCTAGCTGTCACCTTCTGTTTTGTAAAAATATAAACAAATAAAGACACTTGTGCTTGTGAAGAAAAAGATTGAAAATATGAACTGAATATACTCCAGAGACTCAGAAGCAGGAAGGAAAAGAAAATAAACACTCCTCCTAATAAAAGTTTGTTGTTTTCATATAATGCCATTACTTTCGGGGGAATCGTGGATTCTTAATGGCTGGGGCTGGTAATATGACAGAAACCAAACAGAATGATCCACCTCATAAATATAAGCTGGGAAAAAAATAGCATGTTTTCTCTCTTCAGCTACATTAAGAGTGTTCCAAAACTGTTCTGCAGTTTAAATGAAGCCTGGGAGTATGTTTGATATAGAATATGTGGAAAGCTAGGAAAAACAAGAAACACATAGAACTAATAAAGATGAGCAAAGAGCTACTTTTAAAACAGTGGATGCATTTTTTAATTTTTATTTTTTGTGAGGACAGCAGAAAATACGTATTCGAAGAAAATCTACTTGTCTAATTGTACTTCATTTGTATAGATCATGGAATCATGAAGACCTTGTGTACTTCCACATTTCAGTCTTGTACTACAGGACAGGTAGAAATAGAAATCATAGAAATGCAAGGTTGGAAAGGACCTAAAAGATTACCTAGTCCAACCATCCTCCTGTCACCAATCCCACCCACTGAGCTACCAAATCAGGTCTTGTAGCACGTCGTCCAGACGCTTCTTGAACACCCCCAGGGACGGTGACTCCCCACCTCCTTGGGCAGGCTATCCCAGTGCCTGACCACTCTTGGGGAGAAAAAGCCTTTCCTGACATCTCATCTCAATCTCCACTGGCACAACTTGTGGCCATTCCCTGCTTACCATGCCTGTTTACCTTCCCGTTTACCATGCCCGGGTACATGCCAGGCATTAGAGAGCTTTTCAGTATTACAGTGGGGTTAAATCCACACCAACCCTTGCTAGTCCAAATTTCAACTGCTTTCACAGCTATGAAAGGACAAGAGGAAACAGCCTCAAGTTGTGCCAGGGCAGGTTTAAGACAGATATTAGGAACAATTTCTCCACTGAAAGGGCTGCCAAGCCTTGGGACAGGCTGCCCAAGGAAGTGGTGGAGTCACCATCCCTGGAGGTATTTAAAGATGTGGCAGACATGGGATAGCAGTGGTTTGGGCAGTGCTACCTCAACAGTTGGACTCAATGATCTTAAAGGTTTCTTCTAACCTAAATGATCAAATGATTTTTATAATGCCACTTTTGTTTGAATAATTAGGATGGTCATTCTTTCATATATTGTAATTAACAAGTGAACTTTGCATCAATATCAGTAGATTTGATTTAGTTCATTCCACCAGATAAAAGAAACTTATTTAGTACAAGTATTTAAAATAATCCCAAATTGCAAGCTATTCTGTTAGCTCATGACAAGCTCAACATAAATCCATAACTGTGCTGATTCACTTGGAAAACTGACTCCAAAGTTTCTTTCTTGATAAATTTTTGTAAACTCACTTTTAGCCTACAGAAAGCATTTTTCCCCCCGTAGTTACATCGTCGTGGTGTCTAAATCATGCCTTATGTCAGTGAAAGCTTTTCTATGTATCGCAAAGCCTCAGTGAGATTGTATCTTAGTCAGGAACAAAGCACTTTCTTAATGTACTATGATATAATTAATCACCTAAAGTTCAAAAAATAGAGCATCCCTTTTGCAAAGAAAATATGTGTCCTGGCAATTGAAGCTGTGACAGAGTGTACCCTACATTACAGAGGGATGAGAATTTGGCTTTTTATTTCCCTGCACTACCAGGAACTAGGAAGCAATGTTGCGAACCATTCAGTGATGCAGCAAGACAAAATAAAGTGCTTCATGCTACCCTCATCCAAGTGGTAAAGAGTGTTATTAAGTTTAGAGGGAATGTATATCCATTGATTTTATGTCAGGGTATCAGGGACTTCAAGGAAATGGAGAGAGCTGAGACCTTCTCCAAAAGTGAATTGCAAGAACTAAGCTAAAATGTGGATAACAGGGAATAATGAGGACAGAAACATGAATAATTCCTATTAAGTGGCCACCTCTGCATTGGTTCCATGGAAAGCACTGAAGAGACTGGTAGCTCATTGACTGTGAAAACAAGGAACCACAGTTTATTTCTTTATTTCTAGCTACCCTACCTTCATGGAAAACAATTCTAAACCCTCTCCTCAGAGATTAGACTCTTCATTCTGATTTCCAACGGAAAATAATTTACATTTTATTTTTTTAAAATATTTGTCCTCAATGCCCAGATTTGTTTTCTCTTTGTTGCTGGTAGAAATGATTTCTCAGTTTACAAGTGATTGCATTTCTTTTTTTTCATGGTTGTTCACTGATATCCTTTGACTCATAAAGATGGGTCTCCTTTCTTTTCTTCTTTTTTATTCCCAAAAGATAAGGCTCATAACAAGTTCTAACAGAAACTCCTTAGTCCCTCAGTGTTTAACACTGCACTTCACAATATCATATTCTCGTGCAAAACATTCTGACAACAGTGTAAAGAAAGAAATAATAAATGTTCCCTCTATTGCTTGCTGTCCACATTTTGATATGAAAGCCTAGAGCATCACAGTTTACTTTCCCTTAAAAAGAATTCTGCTTAGAACCAGAGCTCTGGCAGAAGTTCTGCTATCCCTGGGCTCTCAAATCCAGGTATCCCAATTACTGAAAAACTTCTCCCACTGTCAGAATCCAACCCAGCACGCAGAATGCCATTCACACGAAATTGAGACCTACCCACACTCGTGCCAGTATTTCCCTTGCTGGTAAAGGGGGGAAAACCTAGAAGGCTTCCTGAGTGATCTGATCTAAGTGTTCCTGCTCCAGCAGGGATACTGGACTAGAAGATGTTTCAAGGTCCCTTCCAATCCCTGATAATCTGTGATTCTGTGAATGCTTAGCCTTTTTTCCAAGAGTGGTCCAAAGGCAACCTGACACCACGTGCTCAGGGACTGTGGATAACCTTGCCCTGGAAGCTCATCCCATGTAAGAAATGCCAGTTTGCAAAGATATCGGTCTGCATGGCCCATCTTAAAGGGAAAACATGGAAGGAAAAGCAATTCCCCCTCTAATAAATAATTTAGATGGGGAGCTGGAACAGTAACACGTTTAAATTGGTAAAAGTGTTGTATATCCCCATGCTGCATTGCATCATCCCTTCTAAGGAGGAAAATTCAGAACAGATGGATGCACATGGGGATTACTAGTTACAAAAAAATATATATATTCCTAAATTATGCTAAGAGATTTAGACTCACAGGTACATTACAACTTTCACACTTCATACAGTACTACTGTCAGCGTTTAAGCTACTCTCGTGACATTTTAATCCAGGCACAAGCCTAAAGTAGGGGCTTAGAGCAGACCAAACCACATGGTTTTAAAAAGGGTAAAACAGCAAAAAAACCCTTCCTTTAAATAACATCACTGAAATGATTCACATGGAATGAGGAAGCACCATCAGAAGTGTTGGAGGTGTCTTGTTTGAGGAAAAAAAAAACCCTCTGATACAGCAAAGCAAGAAGTTAGGGATGTGGCACAATGAATGAAAGGAAGCAGAAAGAGAAAGAAGGAGGAAGGTAACAGAAGGAAGGTCCAGAGAAAATGAAGGGAGAGATAAGCCAACTGGGAAATCACAGATAAGAAGAAGAATGAAAACAAGACTATGCTAAAGAATTGAAAAAGCAAAACAAGCCAAGGAAAAAACCCCAAAGTGTGAACAAGTGTTAATTAGGAATCAGAGGAATGAAAAGAGTATCACAGAAAAAAAAAAAGAAGAAAGAAAAAGAAAAAAAAAGAGAGAGAGGCAATATGAGAAACAGGAGATGAAGAATCATGGCCCTGGGCTCACTGCTATTAATTTAATTACTAGTGATCTTCCAGTCTCTGACTTCTCTGCTTTGAGGCTGATCCTGCTTGTTGCAGCCCTTCACCCCGTCTGTGTTAGCTCTCTGTGACTCTACGGGCTTTTCACTACAGGACCACAGGCTTTGGGATTGAGCAATTGTTCAGAATAAATTGTATTTGAATACAGTTCCGATCTTCAGTTTGGGGGGATGGACAAATTAGGAAAATGCCCCCCCAAAAAATCACTTTTTCATTTATTTTTTTTTTTAACTAAATAATTGCAAAGTTTTACTTGATTTTTTCATTATTACTATTATCATTCAAAACCACTGTTTAGAATAGTTACCTTAAGTGCTTCTTCAAAGACTGCATTACTTCTGCACCTTGAGTAATAATTACTGGCAGAGCTTCGAACCAATTTGCAAAACCCTGGGGCAAATGTTGCCTCTAAAGGGGTGGAGAAAGCAGGTCCAATTTGGAGCCTTCTTAAGTGAGACTGCAAGAGTTTAAAAGACAGCTAAATACAGTGTTACGTGGCACCCTAGCTCATTTCAGCTGGAGCACCAGCCATTCAGGTTCTATTACTCATAATTTCAAGCAAGTGGAGGGAAAAAAATTCATTGACCTTGAACAGCCTCAAATAAATTTGGTCTATAAACTTTGATATATCCTTCCTGCAGCCTGCAATACCTTTCTTTCGATGTGCGAGTTCTCTTCTAATAATAAAAAATGACCATTTCATCAAGCTTTTGAAATGACTGAGATTGAATCTTTAACTGGAGAAAAAAAGAAAATCCACTATAGTGCATGGTGAGTGGTATTAATTACTAATTTTATGCAAAATGACATGTCAAATTAATTGGCGATGAGCTATTTTAGTGGATATCTGCCAAACCTCAGATTGTTTTGGGCACAAGTAGCACGGTATTAAATATTTAACATGTTGTGGGATGTTCTGGTTACACTGGTCAATCATTAATTTCCTTTGATCCCTAGAAAGTAATTTTTGTTGCACTCAGCTGTAACTGATTGCAAACAGCTTTTTTATTCAGGCTCCTAATGTACTTTTCCCCAGTTGCTTTCCTCGGATTCAAACTCTTTGTAGTTACACACTTTATCACCCGGCACAGGACCATTGCTTTCCTGCAACCAAACACTAATAGTCATTTAATATTATATGTTAATATGATTTGCATTTATAGTGTAATTCTGAAAGAAATTCTAGAAGTAAAGCAGTAGCAAATATTTGAAATGGTCGAGGGAAATCAAGGGAAAATCACAGAGGGGCAAAATATTTCTTTTTAATGTGTAATAACTAAGAGTAATCCTACTATTTTACACTTTAAGCAAAAAATATGGTTATTAAAAGCAGACTTTTTTACTTCAGTCAGGATATTGTAAGCATGGGTTTGTGTCAGTTTTTATTACCACACTATTATTACCACATTAATTATTACCATTTTATTGCTTTGAGTCTAAATTTGGGAAAGAGTTTTTATTTAAGGTAGTTCTCAACCTCACTGTTACGAGATTTCTGGAGGGGGGGGGGAAACAGTGCTTCATAGCTTTATTTTGCTATTTTTTTAGAAAAATCTGTTATTATAGAAATAGAACTATATTTGAAAATTATTTTAAAATTTAGTTAAAACTGTAAAGGAAAGATTTTGAGTATTAAACTGAAATATAAAATGAGGCAATTGCAGATTCTTTGAGATTGGAAGGGCTGAACCTAGAGATTGCCTGGTCCCACCTCCCTGCTCCGAGAAGGGTCAGCAGAGCAGGATGTTCAGGGGTCCATGCAGTTGTGTGCTGAACACCTACAAAGGTGGACACTTTTATGCTCTCTATAAATTCCAGATTTACCAAGCTAACCCAAATAAGACTTCCTTTCACATGGAACTTCCACCTTATACCTTTCCTATTTAAAAAAAAAACCCAAAGTAATTGCAGAATATTATGACTAAATCATTAGTGTTTGATCATCCGAATCAGCTCGGTTTATTACATTTCAAAACACTAATCTAAAAATTTGCAGGTAGTTAGCAGAAAAATTATATTTCCCAAATATTGGATGAGAGGATAAACTGATACGGATTTTGTATGAATGATTATGCCCATTTTTGTCTGATATTACAAAAAACTGTAGCACAAAGCATGAGTTACTAACTTTTTGCGACTTTAAATATACATTCTTTTTAGCTTCTGTTTTCACCTAAATTAATAAAGCTGTAGCATAGCATCTACATAGCCGACAGAAGGGAAGAGGAGAAGCCATGGGAACTGACTGTGTGCTGGCTACCATCAACCTGGCTGACAGGGAGAGGTGATCAGTTGGAATAATGAGCTTTTCCTCTCTCACTAGTCACATTCAAGTATGATTTATGTCCCATGATGATTTTGGAAAGACATGTAATCCTGGAGTAGGCATCATTCCTTCCGTGGAGAAGGAATATCTCCTCAATTTCCAGGTTCTGACACTGTAAATCGAGTTTCATGAGTCTTCAGGTGAAGCCTTTCGGTTACAGCCTTCAATATCTCATAACCACTCCCATCTTGTTCTATTAGAACAGATAGGTTGCTGGAAATTATTACAAGTTAACTTTCCACTTCTGATTTCAGCCTTGCTGCTTCACTTTGACCTTCAGACTTAAAAATAATGCATAAAGGGGTGTGCCTGTCACTCAATCTTTTCTCTTATGAAAAAGAACGAAGTTAACCCGGTGAAAGCATTTTTTACACCTGCTTTTAAAGAGTTTCAAACTTTTCCATAAAGCAATAACATTAAGTGCTGTACACAAGAAAACAATGGCTTTGCTTCTGGTTCTCTACCATTTATGTCCCTTCTCTCTCAGACTATTTCACACTGAAACTACTATTTAAATTATAGGGAACTCAAGACCCGACTATTGCAAGTAACTGTCCCACTGTGAAAATGAACATATTTTACTATTTTCTCAGGTCCAAATAAGAACTGGCAGGGCTCTCAGTAAGTATGATCTTTCTGGGCACTTAATGGGAAGGAATGAGGAAAAATTGGAGACATTTTCAGTTCCCAAATTACTCCCATACCTTGAGAAGTCTTTAACTCCCCGAGGGTGTCAAGAGTTTAATGGACCACCGTGTCCGAAATGTCGAAAAACCCTACAAATACCATGTTCACCAAAGTAGTCCACTTTTTCTTCCTTATTTTCTCCTTGTGAATTCTTGTATCTAATAGAAATACATATATAAGCAAATAGGTGGTATGACAAAAATTGTTTTGACTGAGCAGAACAGTGGAAAAGGCCATCAGTGGTGTGCTCAAATGTAATGCTGAATTTCTGGGATATTTTATTATCGCAACGTAGACTTAATAGATGCATGAATGCATTGTATTGCCTTATTTAAACCTCAACTTAATTAGAAATGTGGTATATTTTTAAATAATAAACGTCCCTTTTTATTGTGATGCACATAAAAACATCACTGATTTATTAGCAATTTGACATAACGAAACGAACCCAGGAAGCTCCATAATGACAGCAGGGAAATATACATGCTACTCGCTATTAAGGAAACTCAGTTGTGCAATATTCATCATTTCTCTTCCTGCCCATAGTACAGCTCTGCAATTTCATGAAGATTCTTGAAAATATTTTGATGTAAATTCTGTTTTATTAGAAAATGTTCTAGCATTATTTCTGAAAGCATAGAATGAAATAACTCAACATTTTCTGGTTTTCCTGGACACCTCGCCCATCCTATGAGCTTCCTCTAACACTTCAGCCTCCACACTTAGATGTGAAAACTGCTCCAAGTCTGAGCTTATTTCACCCTATTTTATTCTATGAAAAATCTGGTCATTTATTTATTTATTTGTTTGTTTGTTTGTTTGTTTGTTTGCTTATTTATTTATTTCTCAATTTTGTAATTCAGCAGGAGGCTGTGATATACCTAGTATGTACCAGCTCCTGCCAACTACTTCTGCAGTCATATTTGATCCCTTCAGAGAAGTTCCAGATATTGCCAAGCCTGGAATTTCTCTTTTCAGAAGTCAAATCACCCTTACCATCACTTTTCTCCCCACATTCAACTGGCCATGATGACGGTGAATTCTCCTGGACAATCCTAATTGGCAGCCAGTCACCAGTGGTGTCCCTCAGGGCTCAGTTTTGGGGCCAGTCTTGTTTAATATCTTTATTGATGACGAGGGGATTGAGTGTACCCTCAGGAACTTTGCAGATGACACCAAACTAGGTGGGAGCGTGGATCTGCTTGAGGGTAGGAAAGCTCTACAGAGGAACCTAGACAGGTTGGATCAACTGGCCAAGGCCAATGGGATGAGGTTCAATAAGGCCAAGTGCCAGGTCCTGCATTTGGGTCAGAACTACCCCAGGCAATGATACAAGCATGGGGAAGAGTGGCTGGAGAGGTGCCCAGCAGAAAAGGTGCTGGGGGTGTTGGTGGACAGCTGGCTTAACATGAGCCAGCAGTGTGCCCAGGTGGCCAAGAAAGCCAACAGTATCCTGGCTTATATCAGGAATAGTGTGGCCAGCAGGAGTAGGAATTGATGGTGCCTCTGTACTGGGTACCAGTGAGACCTCACCTCGAGTGCTGTGTCCAGTTCTGGGCCCCTCACTACAAGAAGGACACATTATATCTGTTATGTTCATATATTGTGCTAAATGAACATCCCTTGGTACTGACCCATCCTTCACTGAGGTTGTTCGTGTTTGTTTGGTTGTGTTTTTTTCCCAAAAAAGTCCAGGATCTATTATATTTGGAATAATTTTTCTTTCTTTATTGGAAGAATAGAGCTTTGCCTTTTCTGTGAGAGTAAGGAGGATTCTTTACAGCCTTGCTCTAGAACAGCTGAAGAAGACAGAGATAATAAATCCAGTTTTCTCCTGCATGTGAAGCACCAAATAAATGAAACATTTGAAGACAGCGTTTTTGTTAGTGATGAAAGAGTAACTTTCCATGAATAAATTATTGAGCAAATTGAGCAGATTTTTCTCCTTTCACTATATAAACAAGGAGATCATGATTTTCTCTCATTTACTCATTAGCTGAAACCATTTGCCAAATTCTTGTGTGTTGGCGGGGAAGGGATCTCTTCGAGCCCTGCACGTTGGAGAGGGGTTGTTTTTGTGAGACAGCTCACAGGGTAAAGCTTCCTCGTTGAACGGATGAGTGCCTAAGCATTTCTAGCAAAAGGATGTATGTAGATTTCAATTTACTTTTGTACATATTTTTCATGGAAATAAGGTTGTAGTTCACCTTCTGGGAACTTTATGTTTTGGAAAAATCAATGATTCAGTGTAAACTGAGGACGAGAGCAAAACACCGGTAAGAACATGAAATGAAACTCCAAGAGCAGCTGAATTGGATTGCTTTTCTTTAAAATTATGTTGTGGGTTGTGGTTTTTTTTAATAAAAAAAGTCTGACTGAAGATGCAGATGAAAACAAAATAAAAAGCAGACAAACCCCACCCAGTCTCATGTTCCTCTAAATTGTATTTCATAAATAGCATCTGCATTATACAAAGTCCTGAGACTTCTCAAAGAAGCTTTTCCATAGATAATCCTTAATTGGATAATTATATTATAAGATTATTTCAAAGTAGTTATTTTTTTCTAAAAAAATCCCTGCAGATCTTTCTGATGCAGCCAACTATTTATATACAATAGTTCTTTGTAGGGATAGACCTTGATTATATTGATTCAACACTGGGCAGTACAACCATGGAATGAAGTCAGATCTGACAGATGTCAAATCAGAGTTGTTGTCATCAGGAGCAACATCTTTAGCTCAATTTTTTGAGGGATTAAATCTTAATTAAACCACCAGATTGAGGCTATGCTATATGGCTTGCTCATGAATAAGTTGTTATAAAACACAATGACTGAGGAAGACTATAAGAGAAATAATGATTGACCAAAATGAGAGATGAAAAATAAACAATTAGCAAAGAATGTGAAGTATGTATATTAAATACATACTGGAAAGCAGTGATTTTTTGATTCAGGCCAAGGCAAACCAGTGTACATAGAACTGCAGAAAACAAATGTGTTTAAAAATATATATATAAAAAGAGGATATGCTTAGACTTATCAGTGCATAAGAAACCTGTGAAACTAACACAGTAATACTGAATGCATATCTAACATTAAGATTTTAAGCCTAGATAACCTGAAAAAACTGACAAAAGCCACTAAAGGATGGAAAAACTGCTTTGGAATGAGAGAAAGAAAACATTAAAGGGCTAACTTATTCAGCTTATTAAGGAACACAGAGGTGGCTTTCCTTCCTAAGCAAACAAATACTGCCTGTATGCCAAAGAGCATTTTAACCTAATTAAGGTAAAATTGTCTTCTTGGAAACATAAGCCCTGTTAACGTAGAGTCTCAACCTCAGAAAACAGAGATGCAGTTGGCCCTAATATCAGTGTGCCCAGGACCAGGACAGTTCCTGCAAGAGCTGGTGCCAATTGTAAACTTCCAAATGCTCCTCAGAGAACAATATTTAGGTTGGGATGTGACCCCTGTCCTATTCTGAGTTCGCTGGAAGAGGAGGAAGGGGTGGAGAGGTGACATCTTTTGGGGACACCAGCTTGGAGACTGACTCACGTCAGATGGGAGCCTCCAGGATTCCCACAGGAATTGCTGGCGTCTTCCTGTACAGCGCTGGCCACTAATTCCTGCTCTTTGAATGAAACTCAAAGACACCAATTGGCTTAAGAAGCAAGACAACTGTGATTATTTGGCTCTGAGCCTATAATAATAAAGCTTTCCAGGCTGGAGCAGAAATAATTCTAACCAAGATATCTAGCCCCAGACAGCTGAAAGCTGAATGTAAAACATGAACTTCAAAGTAAGAATATTTGACCGTTGGATCAAATTACCGAAAAATTGGATTCTCTGCCTCTTCAAGGACTCCAATCAAGACTGGATACCCCCCTTGAAAAGTATTTAGCCAAACATGCTATGCTTTAGTGAAAACTAAGCTCTTATGCTCAGTTGAGTGTTCGGCATGAAACTGAAATCTATGCAAGTGGTTATCCTACTTGGTCAAGTAACACCAGAGATTAAATAAGACTATTCTATTAACTTCATTTCATTGCCACTTCATTTTCATGTCACAGGCTCTGGTCACAACCGTGATACCCCATCCCTCTATCCCCCACCTGCCCCATAAGGTGAGAGCTGTGCCTGGATGTGAATCTGGCCCCGACCACAAACTAATCCCATGGGAAATACCCAAGTCATCAGTGGAGCTAAAACCAGCTTCTTTACTGTGCTTCCACCCCTCCAGATTCACTCACAGCCCATGGAAAGAGCAGTATGAACGCAGCCCAGCAGGGTCTTTTCACTCTGAATTTCTTTCTACACAATACTTTTTCTAGTGCTTGGTGAGTTCTGACTGTAACACATATAGACCTGCTTAGATATATACATACGTAGTACTGCAGGCTGGCTTGGAAAGGAAAAAAAGATGCTGATTCCATTGGATGTTGCTGTGGTTTGATCATTTCTGACAAAAAAATCTGATTTCTGGTTTTGCAATATCTTCATTTGTTAAGCCATCTTTAACAGAGGGTTAAAACAGGGTTCTAAAAGCAGTATGACGCCACGATGTTACAAAAATCTGCATCATCACCTGTCTTGCACATGCTTAGTCTTCTAGTGTGATCATTTCACATCCAAGGACTTAAGAAATGTCCACCTGAAAAGTTTTGGAAGCTTTAGGGGTCATTTGTAAGAATGGTCATTTATAAAAAAGAGCAAAAAGAAAAAGCAATTCACCAGTTCAGCAGTTATTCACCAATAAAATACTTCTGGAAGCAAATGACTGCACTTCCATCATTAGTAAGAATAATTAACGAGCAACAATGACTTTGTATTAAAAATGGAGAGTTAGATGATGAGCAGAACACAGAGAAAGCATCTGCCAACAGCAGTAAGGCGATCTAAAACAAATAGCTGCAATTTTAATAATGTATGCTGTCCATAATTTAACTAATAAACAACTTTCTGTATGCAAAAATTTCATTTTAAAGACTATGGTATATTGGAAATAGATACTGTAACAGATATCTTTGCAGTCCAGCTTGTTCTCACAAAGTCAAATGGAAGGTTTGTCTATGTTATACAGCGTAGAAATATTGCTGAGATTTGTCTGACTCTCTTGTCACTACTTTGCTCTGGGACAAGACAATAATGTTACCAAAGGTGTCACCATAAAAAGATCAGAAGTGACAATAAGATGTAGAAAACAGAAATGCAAAGCAACTGAGAGGAGCCCTTATCATCCAGTGGTGGGTGAAACTCACGGTCATAGAACGGGAGCAAAATACTGGAATACAGCAGGAAAATGAAACAGAGAAAACACTGACAGTGTTAAACCACTGGTTTGGCTTATTTGAGCAGGAAAAAAAGTAATAAATCAATGAGAAATAGGAAAAAAAAATAAAATCAAACCCAACATCTCAGGGGAGTTACTGCTCAGCTTGGTGATGCTGGCTGTAAATTAGCTCTCATGACAACAAAGCTTTAACAACAGCCTCCCTGACTGAAAGGCAGATATTCTATGGGTAGATATTCTGTGATACTGTGATAGGAAAGTTCAGCACGATCACAGAAGAGAGAAAGTTTTAGCTGACAGGCTAAAACAGGGAGTCCAGGAATCTTCACAGACAGCAAAGTGACTTAAACCACAAGTTTTACCTTTCAGAAGAGCAGACAGAAGGCTGATAATATGAAGTTAACAGGCTTTTTTAACCTCTGAAGTGAAATTACAGATTTAGTGGGAAGAGCACAGCAGAAAGATTTTTTATTATTATTTTTATTTTAAAAAAAAAAAAGAAGGAAAAAAGGAAGGTTATTGAAGTTGTCACAGGTTTTGGAGCTCATGAGCAACATGAACAACTGAAAGCATTTCACACCAAATGGCCTGTGGGAGTTGAGCTCAACCACTCCCATACAGGCTTGGGCTCCTGGTGCACCACCACCACCAAGACAAGTCCTGTCTGCCACCAGGCCAATTAAATGGTATGATCGTTTGTGATACTTTCAGCTAATTAAGCAAGAAGATACATGTCTTGCCTCAAACACCCCTTGTTTATCAGCCACTCCTTCAGTAAGAGCTGGTAGAATCTACCTCAAATGCTTCACACAACTGTTCTCTCTCTCATCGAGTCTTGTTGGACTCGATGATCCCAAGGGTCTCTTCCAACCAAAATGATTCTGTGATTCTGTGAACTGGACTTTGTTACTCAACATAACTTTTCTGAACAGAAAACCAGCAAATACTCAGATACGGTAACTGTACCTTTATTTACAACTTATTTGCTCACCTTTAATCTTGTGCTGTTACAATTTCTTCACAGGAAATTACCAAAGTGCACCAAAACCTAACACTAAGTCTTCAAGTTTTATACAGACTTCTACAAGAACTGACCTAAAATTAAATTTTCTTCTTGTTACATGGCAGTAAATGTTCAACATATATATAATCTGAACAAAACAAAACAAAACAAAACAAACAAATCAAAAACCCTAAACCAAACACTTAGGAATGAAAGCAATAAATATTCCATCAGTACTCCTGGAGAAGTTTGGGCACTGTAGAGCAACCTTGGGCTTAATTAAATTATTATTATTCCACCTGATAGAGCCGTGATAACAATCAGAAATGTGATTCCAGAAAATCAGCATTTAAAAGTGCCTGGTTTCCAACAGATAAGAAGAAACTTGAACTTTGCTGAAGAAAAAAAGATTCAAACTTTGATTTAAAATCTGTTTAAGGCCTAATGTTATAAAACAAAATAATAAGAACGTTCAGGAGCGTATGCAGTTCCTAAGTGCAGAAAGATTATCTGGTGTCACAGGCTGAGATAAAGTCCTGCAAAATTCCTTATGCAAAGTCCATTGGCAGAGCTGGAAATGGACCCAGGCTTGGTGAATTATTTAACTGCAATTAGTGCAAAACCAGTGAAAATAAAATCCAGCTCCCCACACTTTGATGCTGTGCCATTTCTGTTAATGTATCACTTTTCTCTAATTCCCTCTGATTTCCTGCAGACTTGCAGGACCAAAAAGTGAAGAGCTGGATGGACACACACTATGGAGAGACAATGAATTAAAGACGGGAAATTCTTATATATGGGAGAAGACGTGAACTTCTCCTCTGATGTCTCCCATTCCACCCATCTCCATCCAGCCACAGAGGAAAAAAAGGGTGATTTTAAACAGCTGGGAATGAAAATATTATTTATTATGGAAAGTTACAATGAGATTGTCTACCTTAGAAAGCGGGTAGTTAGAAAAAAAAATCCATTTGGCTTTCTTATAACATTAAAAAAGTGCCAGCCAAATTAAAACTAACAACTGAAAAATCCTGTTCCCACATCTGCAGGCAGGATGTGGCTGGAAGTGAGCACATTATAGTCAGGAAAATGTCTTGGATAAGAATGATTACCCCTTTATTTGTCAAAACATATGATAACTACTGATATTCTCATTAAGACGCATCTGTGATGTATCACTGATCTTCCACCTCCTCAGTCCTGAGTGTGGGGTGAAAACAAGTAGAAACAAGAAACAAATGTAGTCAACAACTGGTTTGGTCACTGCTTCAGCTACAAAACCAACAATGGCTTGCAGGCCCTTGCTATGTACTCCGAAGAATTACTTTATTTCTGCAGATAAATATGCGTATTTAGCGAGTAAAAAGATGTTCTCTCAGGCAGGTATTTTCGCTCCTGCTGTCTGGGCAGAACAAAGGAGTTGGAGAACAAATTGTCTTCTGAAAAGGGGCATTTCAAGAGATTTTGAAATGTTGATAACGGAAAATTTCAGAGAAGCACAAAGAGGTTTTTCGAAATACTGACTGCTGAAAACAAGAATATGTTTTAAAAGTAGATTCGGAACTCTCAAAAGGACTTTTTGTGCCAGGAATGCTAAACTTTGACAAACATTTAAGCAAAAATGTAATAGTGGATATTGGTTACTTTAATTTCGTGTTCACCAACTATATTTTTGTAACCATAAAGTAGATAATGTCTCCTTAATGTTGTTGTATATCAGCACAGTTTTTGAAATAACATTCTTTCCTTTGAGTAACACCTTCTCCAAAGAAAAGCAGCACCCTTTTCTAATGACAGCACTTCACGTCACATCCTTGGCTTTCCCTCTCCCTGAGCTTCTGGCTCTGTTTTGTTTTCCCAGCACAAAAATTTATGGTCATATTAAAAACCACAAGCAAGAAGCAGCAAAAGCAGGAAACCTGTCCTAGCACAGAAGTAACAGCACTGTCCATAAGGGATTACAAATGTCTCATATTAACTATTCACACGCTATACCAGCTTTTAATTATTCAAATACATGACAAATTGCAGAAAGCACGATATTCATATGGTACTAAATGAAATAGAGTGGCTGCAGCCTCGTCTGTATTGGGTTTATTTGCATCTGCACACCAATAATAATTAAAAATTAAGTAAGGCAATACTTTGTTGATACTGGTGAAACTAAAATACGGTATCAAATTTATCTGAGTAAAAAACCAGTGCAGCCACTACTCACAGTCCAAATTGGAAGGATTATTGGAAGCCAGAAAGCACTTTTGTTCAGTAGGTTGCTTTAATGAAAGGATGTTACAATGATCCTTCTTTACCCGATAAAGTAATCATGATAGATCATTATAAACCTTTAACACACTATAGAGACCGAGACCCTTCTCATTCACTTGGCTGATATAACTAAAAAATCATTTTTGAGGGAATATACCCATTCCTTGGAAAATATTCTGTCGTAAATTACAGAATTAAAAGTGCTGAATGAAAACTCCATTGCTAAAAATAGTCATAGAAACTTCTTTCATTAAAACCCAGAAACTTATTTTGAAATACATGTTCTGTCTCATCAAGTCCTTCACTATTTTTTATTTTAATTTTGTTTGTTTGTTTATTTTAAACCTGAGTTTTATTTAAATAATCAGCATAGTTCAGAATTTTTGAGGATTTTGATGGTTCAACAAAAAATACATTCAGGTCAGGAAATCAACAAGGAAAAGGAATCAAGGTGTGTTCTGGATCCTATCAGCTTAGGAATCGGAAGCAGCTGAAGTCCATAGACCTGCCTTTGACACTTGGTAGGGAATCAGAGAGACCTCTCCTTTTGTCTTGAAATGCATATTCCTACTGAGAGATGGAAAGGATGGAGGACAAAGAGAAGAGCGGGTTGGAACATCTCAGAACAGTCTTTCCTCCTTTTCCTTTCCCCACAGAAAACAGAGGGTTGGCCATCACTGGTCCCCAAAAAAACCTGTCAGGACTAACAATAAGTGAGAAGTTCTCTGCATAAGTATACCTTTAATGGGAACCTGCTATGGTAACTATAGCACAGTTCATTTAAAAAAATGTATATTTTTTTTAGTGAAAATATGTACAGTTATAGATATACTTCCTTCGAGTTTGATAGAAATTAACCTTATGATCCTAGAATACACACACACACAAACCCATATATATAGATATATGAATATATACAGGTATGTGTGTCTGTGCTTGTGTATACATTTGAGATTTATTTGAAATTTCTTTGAAATTTCACCCTGCCCCACGAC
>VZTM01021972.1:29495-44270 GCA_013400555.1 Jacana jacana | reverse complement strand
CTCATATTTGAATGGAACTTCCTGGTGTTGCCTTCAAACTTGCTGAAGGGTGCACTTGATCAAACTGTCTGTGTAATTGATGAAGATGCTGAACACTACTGGTCCAAATATGGATCCCTGAGGGACACAGTATAAACAATTATTTCTGTCAAACAAACAAGTGGCTCTCCATGGAGTCATTACGTGGGAAAATCATATCAAATAAATAGTAAATGAATAAATAAAATAACTTTCCTTTTTTTCTTCTACTTCCAGGTTGTTTCCAGAAAGAATTATCTGATTCAGCTGACCTTGAAGTCAACAGCAAGATTTTGAGTAAGTAAATGCAGGATCATGCTTTTAAATCACACAGACTTGTGAAAAGAAACTACAACTGTATTTCTTTTGGTTTTTAAGTATCACCGTGCTTTAAAACTGTATAAATTCCCCGGTCCAGGGAAAATGCAGCTCTATTTTACAGATAAAATGTTTCAGTTTGTGATATCCATTGTGTCCTTTGTTCTTTAGTGCTGAAGCACTAAGTGTGTGTGAACTGAGTTGTTTGTTGAATATATAAAAGTTGTCTTCAACTTGAGTTGGGGCTGCCAGTCTTAGAGAAAAAAATGACAGTCCTTTCTGCCTATTGAACAATAGCCGTTGTATTTCTGTTATCTGTAACCCCAGTGAATGTCTCTTGTCCCCTGGATTGGGGAGTTTTCATCATGGTTTAATATGAGCTAACACAATCGAAAGAGCCATTCTTCAGCAGAAAAATAATGGGTTTAATTCCATGGATGCCAGTACATCGAGACAACAGCGGAAGGCTGAGAGTGCAGCTTCTAGTCTTCCTGTAAAATTGTTCAAATGTTTTACCTACCTTTGTACCACAGATAACAACAATTTCATATTTTAAGAGAATTTCCTGAGCAAAGTTAGTGATAGAATTTGGATTTAGGGTCTGATTTCTCTTCCAACTTGAGATGTGGTCTTGTTCTGCTTTTTGGTACAGAACACATGCATATTCCACAAATTTTCCACTCTTCATTTATATCACTGAAAGCAAGGAATTATACTGAATAGACTGGTAGATTCAAGACAAATCATACAGATCCTAAATGCTCTTTCATTGCAGTCAGAGCTCCCACAGCCTTCAGCAGAACTAGGAAAAAATCTTAGTATCCATCCTGCAATGGCATTAAGTGAAATGTTCAGACACTTGCTGGAAAGTTGAGGGAAATAATTTTAAAAAGAATGATTACTAACCTGTGTCTACTTTGACAGAAATCACTAGTCACAGGGACACTAAATTTCTCTGTAGGTAGATAACATCAGAGAGGATCAAAAGGATAGTTAAAAGGAGGAGAGAAACACTATATATTTTCCTGTTACTTGTAGTAGTTTAGACTGTGTTGCCACTTTTATTTAGGAGGAAACACTGTTAAACGTGAGGTAATTACTTAAGTGAATACAAGAGTCCTGAGTTTTTACTTCTTTTTTCTCCTTCTCAGTAGTAAACAGGAAAAAGATAAGGTTATTTTTTCCTGTATAGTGTTGATTTTCACCAATGCATCACAACCACCTGATGGAAAGATCAGATGTTAACGAAGTTATCATTTGTCAATGTCCTGGTTTGAGGTAAAACAGAACCCATTTTCTGTTCAGCAATTTCACTTTTTCAGCTGGGCCTCTTCTAACTAACTGAAGTCTGAAATTAACAGCATATTTTTCAGAAAAGTCTTTACTCTCACAGTGATAAGACCTGATTACACCAAGGAATGGTCTGCAGAGAGACCCTTGCACATACTTATTGCTATAACAACCAAGGGCAGGTAATTTCGTTATTTGCCCCCGTCAGAGGGTCAGAAGTGGAAAAGCACAGAGGAGTCAGACCTATAGGGAGGAGCAGACAAGACAGGTGACCTAGAATTGACCGACTGATGTCTTCCATCCCATCCGCATCATGCTCAGTATAAAAGCTGAGGGATCAAAGGGTCAACTCTTTTTCTTCGATGGCTGACCCTATGTGTTCATCTGCCTTTGACCCTGATCCAGGGATTCCTGACTCCAGATCTGGAATCAAGTGATTTGATTCCGGACCAAACTCCTATTGGTCACTGAGTCCAGTCTGGGACTTTTTGCTATGCCTGCTGGTGATGTGATTGTCATCCTGGGAGCCTGATATGTATGTATAGATATGTGTATACTGTATACTCTTTNTAGAAATGGACAAGTATAAAAAATGGTCTTAAAATGTTGCAAAAATTATAAAAATAATTTGAGGTTATTAACACATAAAGCATTATTTTAAGCACGAAGTACTTCCTGGGGGAACTCAAATGGGACAAGCAGCATGTGACTTTCATTTTATTTGCAAGTACAATAAAGAGACTGAGAAAAATATTAACAATGTGCTAATTTTTAATATGAGTTATAGGATGGAACAGCTGGTACCGTGGGAAATAACAGCCATCTCTGTTGGCACAGTCATTCTACATCAGAACACAGCTGGTGTATTTATTGTCTTCTGAGAAGTCTGTATGTAGGGCATGGAGAAGTATTCCCTACAGAAAAAATAAAAAAGGTTTTATTTGGTGTAAAGTACATGAAAAGAATATATTCCTGCCTGCTCTTTAAGCAGGATAATTTCATAAATTATCTTAAACTAAATGAGATAGTTACACAACTGCTAGGAAATGACAGAAGGATCATATCAGGTAACACCAACAAGAATAATTAATAAGTTCTCATGAGATCTTGTTGTTTGATAACTTCAAAAAGTGATTCTGGGATATTTCTAGAATAAGAGCAGAGTATGGATATTAATTTTAAAGATATTCTTGAACACAAAAGAAGACTGGAAGGAAAAGCTATATACTGCATCCTGGCACTGCAGTGATAGTACTATTCAAGGAATTGATCATACAAAACACTTGATATAAAAGTTAAAGCTGACAATATATGGTCCTTAGTGACCAATAAATGAGATGACATCCACTTTTCTTGTGAAGGAATTCAAGCCCTCTATGACAAGAAGTCATACTATATGTTAATGATTCAAAAGAAGACAAATTAGTGGCCTCTTTATTGCTTGTTGACATCAAATGGGAGACGCCTTTCTTAAAACGGGATAAGGGCTCTTTACCAAGAGATTGTTGGGTTGATTGACAGGGCTTTAAACTAGATGTGAAGGGGGAGAGGGATAGTAATATCAGGTTTGTCTGTGGCAAGCTGTGGGATATCACATCAGGGTTAGAGGGATGGGGTGCTAGTAAGGACCTTCAGCCTGTTGTCCTGGCTGCTGGTGACACTGCACTGAAGTCTTATGGAGGAGGATTTGGGAGCAACCATGCTGCTGGAAAGCTATGATGTAGTGGCCATTACTGAAACCTGGTGGGATGAGTCCTATGACTGGACTGTGTCCATTGAGGGCTACAAGGTGTTCAGAAGGGACAGGCAAGGAAGGAGGGGTGGAATTGTTGCCCTCTGCATTAAGGAATGGATAGAGGGTAAGGAGATGTCTCTAAAGCCCTCCTTGGGGTCAGATGAAGAGAGAATTGAGAACTTGTGGGTGAGGATGAAGGGGCATGGCAGGCCAAAACGAGACGAAGACCAAGTAAGGGAACAGTTAAGTAAACTGGATATCTGCAAGTCCATGGGTCTGATGGGATGCACCCGTGCGTGCTGAGGGATCTGGCAGAAGTGATTACTGAGCCACTCTCTGTCATCTTTGAAAGGTCCTGGAGAACAGGCAAGGTGGACAATGACTGGAGGAAAGCTAATGTCACTCCAGTCTTCACAAAGATCAAGAAGGAGAACCCAGGAAACTAGAGGCTGGTCAGACTCACCTCCATCCCTGAAGATTATGGAATGGGTAGTTCTGGGTATCATCTCTAACGATATGGAGGAAAAGAAAGCTATCAGAAGTATGTATTCACCAAAGGGAAATCACGTCTGAGTAACCTGATAGCCTTCTACAAGGGCATGATTGGATGGATAGATGAGGGGAAGGTGGTGGATGTTGTTTATGTTGACTTCAGCAAGGCCTCTGACACAGTCCCACAGCATCCTCATAGGTAAGCTTAGGAAGTGTGGGTTAGATGAATGAACAGTAAGGTGTGTTGAAAACTGGCTGAAAAACAGTGGCATAGAATCTAGTTGGAGGTCCATAACAAGTGGTGTTTCCCACGGGTCAGTGCTGGGTCCAGTCCTCTTCAATATATTCATCAATGACCTGGATGAAGGCATGAAACGTTCCCTCGGTAGGTTTGCTGATGACACAAAACTGGGAGAGGTGATTGACACACCAGAAGGCTGTGCCACCATACCACAAGACCTGGAGAGGCTGTAGAGTTGGACAGAAATTAACCTGATGAAATTCAGCAAGGGCAAGCGTAGGGTGCTGCACCTAAGGAAGAATAACCCCACTCAGCAGTCCAGAGGGTTTACCTGCTGGAGAGCAGCTCTTAGGAAAAATACCTGGGAGTCGTGGTAGAAAGCAGGATGACCATGAGCAAACAATGTGCACTTGTGGGCCAGAAGGCCAATGGCATCATGGGGTACATCATTAAGAGTGTGAGCAGCAGGTCAAGGGAGGTTATCCTGCCCTTCTACTCTGCCCTGGTGACGCCACATCTGAAGTACTGTGTCCAGTTCTGGGTTCTCCAGTTCAAGAAGGACAGGGAACTGCTGAAGAGGGTACTGCAGAGGACTACTAAGATGATTAGGGGCCTGGAGCATCTCTCTTGAGAGGGAAGGATGAGTAACTTGGGTCTTTTTATTTTGGAGAAGAAAAGACGTAAGATGGTGTCTGACAAATGCCTATAAAAGCTTTAAGGGTGTGTGTCAAGAGGATGAGTCCAGTCCTGTTTTGGTGGTGCCCAGTGACAGGATAAGAGGAAATGGGCACATACTTGTACATAAGAAGTTTCATCTAACCATGAGTAGGAACTTCTTCACTTTGAGGGTGGCCACGCACTGGTAGAACAGGCTGCCCACAGAGGTGGTAGAGCCTCTATCCCTGGAGACATTCAAAATCTGCCTGGACATGTTCCTGTGCAACCTGCTCTAGGAATACCTGCTTTCGCAGGGGGGTTGGACTAGATGATGTCCAGAGGTCCCTTCCAACCCCATATCATCCTGTGAGCTTTCTGTTTGCTAGGGTTTTTTTTTTGCTGCTGAAAGGTAATGAGATACATGCAATCTGTTGGAAACTCCAAGTCTGTTTTCAGCTCCAGCAATGGACATCATCACTTGCTAGCTACATGGCAGAAAGAGCTTGCTTTTCCTATTTTCAAGCAACACTTCTATCCTAGTAGAAGTTCAGGGAAATTCTGTCACATGTTTACAAATCTCCAAATATTCTCACTTGAATCCTATAGAATAATTAGAATTTTTGTATGTGGGCTGATCCTATGCTAAATTATTAGACTAAAGATGATCAAATATGCTTCTTCCTTCCCCACCCCTTTACCTTCTTTTCACATATTGTCATAGTTTTATCACTCTGTAAAGGAAACACCAAAAGTTTCAAGAGAATCTATGTATTCTCTATACATAGGCAATGGATTAAATTTATTATCATATTGTCCACAGAAATATAAATCTCTATAGAATATCCTAGTTTAGTAAAAACCATCAGTTATTGTTTTCTTAGCATATTTAAAATACAAGAAAAGGTTTTTCCTTGTCATTTGCGTTTTTAGAGTGCCATAAAGATTCCACAAAAGAATTGCAATGAAAATACTACTCTGCTTTCTTTGTTCCTTAATACTGTATTAAGTGTTTTTTATTCCTTACTGCTTTTTTTTGGCACTGAGTGTCATTATTTTATACTTCATCTTTTGTGTCACTAGTTTGACCTTGCATATAAAGTGTATTCTCAATTAGATTTTTTTGGTTTTCGGTCTTAAAGAGATGATCAAAACTGTGTATGTGTATCTCTCTTTCTTAACAGCCCATGAAATCCGGTTGCATTAAAGCTCTGGTTAGTTACTGAATTTTGGTAGTTGAGCTGTTTACCATATGGCTACTCACTGCAGTAATTGTCTGTGTGTACTTGCCAAGTTTGGGCAAATGTAAAAGCAAGAGTGCTTCTACTAACTTTCCCAATTGCCAGAAGTCTGGACATAATGGTGAACACAACAATGTATATCACAGCTGAATTCAAGTGCATCAACTTAAACTGTGGTAATGTAATTATAAAATTGAGCTATTGTTCTAAATCCAGGAGAGGCTTAGGGTCTACTCTTTGAATCTGATTCTTGAGGAGGAAAACTAAAACAAAATATGAAACTTCAAGGATGAAAGTAGGATGACAGACTTTCCTTTTTCTCTCTTTTTAACTTGTAAATCAAAATAACTTAGAATTCTTTGCCTACAAATGGGTAAATCCAATGGAGTGAAAATCTGGAAAGGATCTTTTGGGCTAACTTCAGGAGAAGAATATGAGAGTGAGAGCCATCTTAAAACCGAAAAAAATAATAACTAAAATAAATTTGTTTTCTCTTTTTCTGACACAAAAGTAATTTCTCTAAACTAATGCATATTTACATTTCCAGAATATTTAATGTTAGTGCAGTTTTGTATAGCATATTTAGATCTTATGGCCAAAGTTCGATGTAACTTCTGGACTTCATAACAAAAGGAAGCAATGCCATGAGAGCATGAAACAACATTTAATTTTCATGATTTCCTAACACCAAAATTTTCATATAAACCCCACCCCAGTTAGTTATTGAAGTTGGAATTTAAGAGTCATAGCTGGGATGCTCTGTATGGATAGTAATACAAAAATAATAAAATTAACAGTATTATCTATGTGGTTTACTATACCTACTCACATGGCAGCTTTCAAGTTTGCGTAGTGGGTCTTGCTTTATGTTAGACAAGGATGAAAGTGCAGTGTAAGGACTCATTTGGCTAAATATAGGTTCCAAATTCCAT
Source organism: Jacana jacana (assembly GCA_013400555.1). Lineage (NCBI taxonomy): Eukaryota > Metazoa > Chordata > Aves > Charadriiformes > Jacanidae > Jacana > Jacana jacana. The sequence goes on along the minus strand of VZTM01021972.1, from coordinate 37,349 downwards.
TTATTATGTCCTACAGTGTCCTGCCTGGCCTCTAGCTGTTCTAGGTAGGCAGCTGTTCCTGTGCAGAGTCTTAGGAACCACAGAGTCTTAAGTAGCACTAGGTGCTTTTGCTTAGGCAACTGAAGTAGCTTGTATTATAGAGATCATGCTGAGGATTTTAGGTAGTGTGAAAAGTTGTTAATTGAGAAGATATATTTTCTTAAATTGCACAATTTTGACTTAAACTACTTTTCATTTTAGAAAATCACAAGTGATATGGGGTTGGAAGGGACCTCTGGACATCATCTAGTCCAACCCCCCTGCGAAAGCAGGTACTCCTAGAGCAGGTTGCACAGGAATGTGTCCAGGCAGGTTTTGAATGTCTCCAGAGACGGAGGCTCCACCACCTCTGTGGTCAGCCTGTTCCAGTGCGTGGCCACCCTCAAAGTGAAGAAGTTCCTACTCATGGTTAGATGGAACTTTTAAAGAACTTCTAACTTCTTTAGATGGAACTTCTTTGTGACTTCATGTGGAGGGAGGAGGACATGATAAAAGTAGTTAGACAAGCAGCTCAGTTAAATTCCATTTGTAGATACATTTGTCTAAAAAATCCAACTGATTCATAATGGAGACTGACGTAAGGAGTCCTTTAGCAGAAATTGCATTATTTAAATTATGCATTGTATTTTGGAAAGTTTTGTTTTGGAACTGTGATGATCTTATATTATGGAACTCATTGGTAGAACAATAATCCTAATTTATAGGAGGTTTTCTTTATGTGCCTGTGAAGGAAGTACAATACTGTAGAAGTTCAGTTAGCAAGACAACTCCTAAGAAAAACTGTCAAATAGATGTGCTTCTATTTCCAACTGTTGAATTCAGAAAGACATTGGTAATAGGAAAACCTCATGTAGATAGGCTCTCTTTCCTGTCATTACAGAAAGGGATACATATGAGGATTTGATGCTTGAAAAGAATGAAAATTATAGGATGTGCCAGCTTCTGGGATTTGGCAGCGGAATTTACACCCTTTCATCTGTAAATAAACACTTCACATTCAATTAGCAGGTGAACGTGTGCCCTCTATTAAATATATAAGAAGCTGTTAATTATTAATTATAAAATTCCAATGCCATTATACTATAGTTATAATAGTAAATCATAATTTACCATTTATTTTAGAGAATTATAGCATAAGTGTGTACTAAGGCTTATAGTAAAGAATGAATTTCGCTGTCTCTCTGACACTAGATTAATTCCATTAATTGTATGACAACTAAGGTCAGTGTGAGGCTTAAAGGACAGTGTAGAGTAGGAATGTGGCCTCTGGATAACCAACTAATGCTAAATAAAATGTATATACTAACCAACTATCAAAATTGTTATGTGACCAAAATGTTTCTTAGTTCTACATTGTTTTCACTCTTAGGTGTATGCATAGATATATATATACAGACACACACATAGGGCTGTATTTAAAAGGTAATAAATTTGTAGACCCTCCATCAGCTGTAAAGGTTTGACTTGAAAATGTATTGACAAGAAACAGAAATGGATTTCTAACATAGTCTGGGTCATGATGACCCAAGTTTATATGTATGAATGGAAGGGGTTTATATAATGCCATTTGCTGTTTCAGACTTGCTTTCTAGCTCTGAAAAATGGTTTGAAATGCATTCTTCCATAGAATTAGAGGAGAATATAAAAATGTTCTCTGTGTTGAAGCATGAAAAATATATTGCTTTTGGCTACGCTTGTAGTGAAACTTAAAAGTCTATTTTTTCTTTTCCTCAAAGAAAGAATTGCTTTGTGATCAAGGTGAAGCTTGATCCTATCAAATACTTATTTATATTTAGAGATGTAAAGCTCAGAGGGAGAATTGTGACCAGCGATTCCCTCTTTTTAAGAGCACAGTAGCATGGTAAATGAGACCTAGAAATGTGAGGTTAAATTTTCAACTGGATTTTCACTTAGAAGTGTGTACCTGGGTCACTCAGATATAAAGGGCTACCTAAATGTGTTACCAGGGGAGTCAAACTTGCTTTTTAATCTGTCAGTGGCTATGGAAATTCATGTGCCTTAATCCTCTACCTAAAAACCAAAGCAGACTTGGTAAAATATTCAGTTGATTTTTTTTGATTTCTAACCTTACATCAAAAAAATTGACAAGTATTATGAAGAAAAAAATATATATTTCATGCATATATCTTTCAACATAGCATTTAGCACTTTCTTCCATTCCAATTTTTACTTTCCTTCATGAAAAGGAAGTGTACTTATATCAAGTTTGAATTTGTAATATATTTTATCTCATTTTGATAAATTAATTCACATTCTTATAATATTTTTTAGCCATGGCCAGACATTGTTTTCTAAAGTCCTCTGATTCTAAGGACAGATCAGAGACAAAAATTCTGAAAAGCTACCCTGCTTTAGAGCTTTTAATATCATTTTGTTGGGAAGCATAAATAATGAACCCATAATTATATGTCTTATAATTAAATTAACATAATTATATTAATTATATCCTTATAATAATGACACCACTGGGTGTTAGAAAGTTCACAAAAATATTGATCTTAAGCTACCAAAATAATATCCAGGGCTAATCAAGCTTAATATTTTCCATTCAACTTCTTAGCGGGTGCTGTGACCTCAGCAGACTGTTGTAATGCCTTGTTCCTTGGAATGACAAGTTGCTGATACTATAATTAAAACTTTTTAAAACAGGGTTTGCAATGAAGGCCAACATTCAAGAAACAATTTAGACTTACTTCTTTTGGTCTACCTTCTGACAGTTCTCTTCCAGTTATATATAACATACTGTCATTTTGCTACATTCAGTATCAGTTCATCTAGGCCAAAATGTCTTAAATCAATGTTAACCTGAAATGTCAGCTCACTTAATTTTAAAATTCTTGGGCTACTTCAATCAGTTTCAGCAGCATGGTTCAAGGAGACTTGTGTGATGTTTCAAACCACTGAATTGTTCAGGTTTTAAGTATATCTCTTTCTCCTTTTTGGCTTGACTGCTTAAAATTCTGTTTGTAACTTATAGGTGCACTCCACTGTGTACATTCCTTGTGAAAAAAAGAGCAAGTGTTTAAATTTCATCATGTTAACCTGTCTGTTTAAGATTAAATTTGTATTATTAAAAGAGTGTTCCTGGGCTTCATCATTGTTAAAATACAGCCTCATACTTGTGATTAAAAGAAACAGACTGGCATAAAGTGTGGACTATGCCTCAGTCACCTGTTATCACAGCAATTCAAACTGATTTGTATAAAAGTACATATGTCAGCTGATATTCAAAGGGAGTTTCTCCTGAACTTTTTACTCATAAAAGTGAAAACAATAGGGCATCGCACAAGCATTGACCTTAACCAAACTTAGTGTTCATCACTTCAGAGATTACTGCTCTGTCATCAATTGCCATCATCAATTGCAAATTAAATACTCTTCTCTTTTCACATTTGCTAGTGTTACAAACTTGTATTTGATGTGTGATGGCACCTGGCCAGCACTAGAAAACAGAGCTTTATTTCAGTTTATGTGACAGTCCATGGTAACTCACACAAAAAATGGCAATGGACCATGAAAAGTGGGCCTACATTAAGTACTTGGGAAAAGAGGATCTTAGTACTGAAGGAGACCTTTGTCCAATCACCTGTGGTCAGAAGAACTCTGAGAGAAATCATAAGATACTAATTTTCATCTTAAGAGACTAAAACCAACTTGTTTCCTGGCCCCACTCCTGTAGCAGTTAGCATGGGTTAGATGCAGTTAGAAAAGATGTTGGCATGAACCGATGACTTTAATTGACTTTTTACTATGACAAAAGTAGAGAAAATGTCATCCAAACCAGTTGCAAACAACAGAGTAGTTGCACTGTGCTCAAGGAAATACATGGCCAAATTACGCACTCAGCCGGTTGAACATAAACATGTCCAAAAGTGACCTGAACAGGAAGATTGGGGACACCAACAATGGCAACAGAAATCAGAAAACAGTGAAGTTTGAGAAGACAGTGTCAGCAAGTTATTGTGTACCCAAAACTATAACTAAGGACACTTAAGAATACTGGAAGTAGTCACAAAATATGAAAGACCTTGGTGCCTCCCAATGACATCTAACTTCCAGGAAGCACAGAGGAGCCCATAGGACCCCACAGCCCTGGACTGTGCACTGCAGGACTAACACCACTGCACTGATCCACTCAACCTTCCTCCTGGCTGTCTTGTCTCTCGCATAGACTGGGAAAATCATGCAATTTGTAAAACTGCAAGTCTGTGATGAAATTGTTTCAGTATCAAAACCCATTTAGACACACTATCATCTGGTCTTAATCCTGTTGCACTAGGAAGGCAGTTGTCTCTTTCTGTTAAGAAGAAACCATATTCTAGCACCAGCCTAACAGTGTTTGCAACCAAGAGGCACCTCTTTGTTGCTGTATTAGCATTGGCTTCTGACTGAAATGCTTCTTCTCCCTGAAAAGAGATAATCTCTCTCCCTCTGAATCTTGATGAGAAAATCATATTCTCTGCTAGCCCTTACTCTGCAGGGCCCAGTTGTTTTCCTCTCCTTGTATAAGACAGGCACTACATCTCACTCCTAGGAAGATTCCTGTTACTGATTGCCTGATGGTCTTCCAGTTTGAATAAATCTCTCTGAACATTAGCAACAAAACTATAGACCTGTATTCCAGCATCCTGTATAATGGAATGCATCTTCTTTTCTATTTGAAGTACTTGCCCTGATACATCCTTGGGTTTTTTCATTATTGTATCACATAGTCAGATTTTACATTCAGTGTTGAGCTCCAGATTTATAACATGCATCCTTGTTAACCTTTGCAGAGACATAGCTTTTATTAGCACTATTAGATTTAATTTCCTTCACAGTTTTTAATGTTACTTAGTGCTTGCTGATAGCCTAACCCTTATATGTTTAGACAGTAGTTTCCAATTCTGAGCCATTAACAATTTCTTTTAGGTGGTAGTTTTCATAATAGGGTCACTAATTAAAAGTACCTTAAAGACAAGCACCAAGATATGAAAATGATCTCATCCCAATTGTCTTTCCTTTAGACCATGTTTCACAATTTTGGCCTTGGTTTGGAATATGAAAATAACAGAAACGTGGTCAAGATAGCAAATAATGAAAACTGGAACCAAAATGTTTTGATATAGTTCTGCATATAATGGTTATCTAAATGGTTATCTGTGTTGGAATTTCTGAACACACCACTTCAAAAAAGGTTTTTATGTTGCTTTTCTTGTCTGTATGTTGATATTCAGTTAAATAGCAAATCAAAGGAAGATAACAAAAAGAGAACTTTTATAGAACTTTATGGACATATTAAAATAAATCTTTTAGAAGAGATGAATAAATCTTCAGATCAGTCAGACTCAAAAATCAGTATTTTTTTCCCATTTTATGTGAACATCTTCACGTCTCTTGTCACTAACTTTTTTTTTTTCTTTATTTTGCTTCTATTTTTAACTAAATAGGTTTAAATATGTGAAGCCATTTTAGTTGAGCAGAGTTGAAACTCTGCTTTCATTTTGTAGGTTTTTTTATAGTAGCAATCCCTAGGGAAAAATGAGAAAAAAAATAATAGCAATCTAAAATTGAAAGCTGTTATTAAAGTGGATCATTGTTTTGTGAAAACAAAATTGTTTTGTGAGTGGCGCAGCAATTTTTTTTCTGTGTAAAATGACAACAGCAATTCTCCATTTGTTTTGTCAGTACAAGTCCATAGAGACAATATCATGTCAAACCGAAAGAAAAATAATTTCAGTGCAACTACGCTATGAGACATTATCGTTTTAAGACAATAGTAAAAGGATGTCAGTAAAAAGCCTATGGAAATCCAATAATATGTCAATCTAATGGCATTCTATCATCTAAATACCACTATTTAAAAGCAGAAAAAAAAATCAACATCATATTAAGAAACATTGTGTAAAACCTCAATAAAAGCTGCTGTTTATTGGCCAGATATATGGTTGATTTCAGCTGGCACAGCTCCATTGACTTACTCTAGCTGAAGATCAGTTCCTATGTTATCATGATCTATTAGACATTCTCTGAACAGTAGGAGGTGGAGAAGAGTGCATTTGTATGAACTAAGTAGACAATTAAGCACAACTAATTCATTAAATGTATACTAAGGAATCTAATTGGATCCTGCTGAGGGTTAAGCTAGAATTTGTATTTCAAGTCAAACCCTGCTTTTTTAATAATGTCTCTCATGAGCTGTCCTGGCAAGATACTGGCTTTGTATAAATGAAATCTGGAGAAACCTATTCTATTGAATCCAACCCAGAAGGAAGTTATTGTGAGACAATTAAAACTAGTCCCATAAATAATATGTCAATCTGGCCTGCTTTTGTACTATTTTCTTTCATTTTAGTTCTAAACTTCTATGTCAGCTTTCTAGAAGGAAAAAAAAAAGGGGGAGGGGAACCATCAAACTTTTGTTTTGAAAGTCCCATTCCTCTCCATGCTTGAAGGGAGGTCCCTGTACCACAGGGTCACCCTATGCTAGTATGCAGTCTATATACATTTGGTATCAAATGTTACATCATGGTTTCTGTGACACTGGTCATAACAGTCCTGCTGGCAGACCTCGTAAATTCAGTCTGCTTGAATGTAGGCTGGTAGGAGGGTTTCTTTCTTTCTCATCCCTGATCATGTTTCTGCTTCCTCTTCCCTCTTTTGTTTTAATGCTTTCTGAAGAACTTGACATTTTACATCAGATTGTGATGGAATATGACTTCCAGTTTAACCTTGTTCCCCTTAACATCTGGATAAATATAAAATTACTATCCTCCTGTAATTTGAACCAAATGTTGCCTTAATTAACTTTTATAAGCAATTTTTATTAAAGGAACAGGAGAAAACCACTGCATTTCTGAAGTTCCAGCCAAAAGAATGAAATTCACACTAATACTTAGTCTTTGTATGAAAAGCCTCACACTTAGAAGTCTTCAAATCCAGGACAGAACTAAATTTTGTGGGCTTTTTCTTCAGATTTTTCCGGTATTAATTTTTGTACATTTAGAAGGGGCATAGGGCAATGACTTGCTGACCATATCAAACTTCTTTGAGTATCAGTGTTCTACTAGCTGAGTTAGATCTTATTTAAGAGTGAACTGAAAATGAGAGCAAGAGCAAGTGTCCATCTTGTGCCCATTTTCTAAAAATAAATATAATTATAAAATTATTTACACCTCTTCCTCAGAAGCAATAAATGTATATTATTCAAGAGCTGAAAATAAATTTTTGAGCCTCTTGGAAATGGATTGATAATTTTAAAGTCTAACTTTCAATTGTTTGCACAGCAACAACAACAAAAATATTGGCAAAGTTTCAAAATCAGTGTGACTATCAGAAAATACCTGAAACAGCTACAAGACATACAAATGAGGAAATCACACAGAGCCAATTACTCCTAACAGGTTATATTGTACAACATCAAGAAACTACAGTTAATGAGTGTCAGAGGCTGCTTTTGAGAAATATCTAACATTTTTCTCTCTTTTTTTAGAGTATTTTTTTTACTTAATAATTCCAACAAAACCCAACAAAGTAGAGAAAAGAAACATGGCTTTACTGAAATATAATAATTTTCATAAAGTATTTCTAAAGTTTTTCTATAATTTCTATGATTGACACCATTCATTAATGTTTTAGCTTGGTACTGCTGTTTTGAAGTAAAGGGTGAAAATTTTCCATACCAACATAGTGTTTCTTAACATAAACGAGGCAGTGGAAATTTAGAAAAGCAATTCAGATCCATTTACTCTTCATTTTGAAGCAGAATCCAACTCCAGCATTACTTGAAATCCATTTCTTCTAACAATGTGAAGA
>VZTM01021972.1:17803-29405 GCA_013400555.1 Jacana jacana | reverse complement strand
TATCTGTTGTAAAGTTTTCAGCATATGTTTGAAATAATTAATGCTAATTGCTGCATGACCTTTGGGTGATCCACTAGGAACCAGTTAATTCTGAAAATACTATTTTTCGTTTAAGCATACAGTCATTAAAATTCATTAATCTACTAATCCTTATACGTTTATGCTATTTCTTTTTTCTTCTGCCAGGAAAAAAAAACAACAAACCCCAGAATTCTCCCAGAATAACCATTGATTTTGATTTTATAGGGAAGAATTAAAGAGAATACATTTTAAAACTTGTGGGCTGTTTACCCTAGAGGTAATGCTTAAATAATGGTCATATTTGTGAAAACTAACAAAACCTAATGCTTTGTTCTTTTGAATATGAATTGCAGTGTCATATTTAGATGAAAAAAAATGGGTGATCATACTTCATTTACCACAGTTTAAATACTGTGCGTTTCAGGATATGTCCCAAAACTTAACTTCCTAGTGAAAACAACTAGAGTGCAATGTAAGACTCATCCATGTTCTTCAACCATGGCACAAGACACAGAGCTAAGGGTAAAATAATATCATTTTATGAGTCAGAATTCTTTTCAAACTGCATAGAAAGATTTTGTATTTCTTATTATGTTTTAATATTTACCTATAGGTTTTATCACCAAGTAGATTTAAATAACCATAAGTCTAGAGCTCAGGAAAAAACAAATCACTAAATTAGCTTGTAAGAAATTTGTTTTTTAGCAGGCCCTTTCTGAAATTTTATGATAAATTCTGCAGTTAAACAACCACTGTATACACAATGAATCAGCTGGGAGTAAATGACAGCAGCGTTTACCGACAGCTCTTTTCAGACTTCCAGTCAAAGGAAGTAACCTTTCTCTGAACCTGCAATTGACAATTTGCGGTCCACTTCTTTTTTGCCCTGGTGTGACCTTTATAAGCCTAAGGGTTTCAAGAAGAGAATTCAATGTCTGCAGAGAAGATTACTGAGCAATTTCTAAATATACCTGCTGGATTTGACCATAAATATTTCTGGAAATGATTGGTAGCTCAGCCTGAGGCTAAACTGATAATTATGTCCAGGCATTGCTACCAAATTCCTTGTTTTGATGACAATATCCATGCAAATGACAATTTCTGAATGTATCATATCTTAAAGCTAAATTAGATTTTTCATGAAAACCAACGGAAAATGAAGGAAGATTTTAATGTTCTTGGGTTTGCAGAGTAATTATAGCCAGATAATATGGCAGATATTCTAAGTCAGAATATTCCTTTGTTCACAAGGATAAAGTTTTGTATAAAGTAAATTAAAATCTTTAAATGTACTTTTAGTTCTTAAAGAATAAGGATTTAAAAGAATTCTTGCACTATATCAGTTTATTTAATTCAATTCATAAGTGATATGGATTATGACACCCCAAAGTTTTTTTTTGTTGTTATTTTTTTTTTCAACTAGATTTTAGATTAATATATCAATCTTAAGGAGAAAAAAATAAATATCAAACATGTGTGTAGTAGGTTTTCTTCCCAAACTCAGAAGTGAACCAAAGCAATGTCAGTGTCTGATGTTGAATAGGCAATGTACTACAGTGTAAACTGTTTATAATTCATCTGTCCTCAGAAGCTGTGACTTCAGAACAGGAAATCAGTACAATTTCTATTAAAGAGAAATGCATCTCTGACTTGGAAGAAAGACTGAATGGGCACTTATTTTACCGCTTCCATAGAAACAAAAGGAAGTGACTTTTGAGCTTTGCAGAAGCTGTTTCCATCCCAAAGTCCTTTGGTTCATCTGTAACATATATACTGAGGTCTAGTTAATTTGTGAATGATGCCTGAAACACCACCATTTTTCTAGTGAGAAATTTGGCAATTATGATCAAAAGCTTTTAATGACTTGCTAGGTTGGGCTGGTACCGTTCTTCCACATCCTGGGTTTGCAGCTTCACTCCCAGAAGCCAAAAGTTAGAAGGTGAAGGGGTAGTGTATGGTGTGTTAGGAATCGTATGTCTAGGATCACTATCTGGGGTGCTAGTATGAACTCACTCATATTATAGTGCTTTTAACTTAAACAGTCCAAGTCCAATGGTATTTAAGCCCAATTGGTACCCAATCGATCCTGACAGTGCTGATTCTCATATGTATTTCTAAAGACTTTTGAATGGTTCAGATTGTATTGCCACACAAAGGATGTATATTTTTGTACAGATTGTATGGAATGGGTACAGGGAAAAACAAATGAACAAAGTGAATCTGATTGGATATCAGAACTGCCATGTAGAGGTGTTGCATTTATTACTGCAGCAGGCAGTAATTTGCTCTTTTTCCCATCTTCTTTGTATAGGAAAATAAAGTTGTAGAACTGTAAGCTTGTCTACACAAAAAAGTAGTTCTTTTTAAATGAAAACTATATGTTAAATCAAAATAGGTTATGGGTAAAAAGAAACATAAGAAATCAGTGTAAAATAATCTGAAAAGCTCTAGTCATTACCTTAGGATTGATCATACTGCTTCTTAGGCTATTAGCTTAAAATTACTTGGTTGATTGCTTGCTGTTTTCTCAGTTGAACCCACAGGAATGACTTGCACATTGAAGCAAACAGTTGTGACAATCAAACAAATTACTTCTTCAAGCAGTATGTTCTGCCCGTCTGACACAAGTGCAGTAGAAGCGAATTTAAACTCCCACTTCAGCCACTATAGCTGAAATATAAGCATAGGCCCACTTGCACCTGTGGGTTGAGGGAGGATGTAATAACTACATGTGTTAAGAATTAAATGACCATTTGCCCTGTGCTTACTCGGGGTTGCTGCAGATTATGTTGGCCTTCCATGTGGCCCTAACCAATCTCAACAGCCTCTTTCTGCTTTTCTCCCGTTAAGTATTTCCTGCGTACCACATACACATCACACTGATCCCAAGACATTACATATTTCAGGAATATAATGTTCTATCTTTCCACAGTAAATTAGAGAAAAGAAAAACAGAATCAAAACACAAAGTACCATACCGATACTTTTATTTTCTACTACAATCCAGATGAAGTGACTACCATCAATTCACTCTCAAGGACACTTTTGCCAATGTTTTAAAGGTTTTGCTGAACTTCTTTAAACTTGAGACATCTACATGGTGTACTATTTTGCTTTCATCTATTTCTGATAACTACTGCTAATTATTGCTAAAAGTATTTTTCAACATCTGTTCCAAATTTGGTGAAAATATTTTGATTTTCATCGTAATCATTAAGGAAAAATAAAACAGCATTTATCTATGGACTTTTTATTTATATTAAAAAAATTGCATTTAATTATAATAAAAATTGAAGCAATTTAATATGGGAAATATCTAAAAATCTTCAAGTAAACGTACTTTAATATTTTATTTTATATTTTCTTTTATTTGTGTTTATTTTTCTTCTCTGTATTTGTTTGATGAATCTCTTTTTTACTAGTCAAAGCATAGATGTTTTCATCCAAACATACATTTTTCCAAACTGAATTCTAAATGAAATACGATAGAATTGATTCTACTTTGCTGTTTTGGCCATTTTTTTTCCTCCTTTTGAACTTATTCTATGCTATTAAACAGTCAAAACAGAACCTGCAAGTATAATTTATTAAACTCTCAATAGTGCACATTGAACCTGGAGGCAATTTTGTGTCATATAAATTGTACACAGTGCAATAGAATGGCAGTAGGTCACTATCCTCTTAAAAGAAACACCAAAGAAAATGAGGTGATTGTAACAACAAGTGGGCAATCAGTAAATCTTATGGTGATGCTACCAATATTAAAGCTAAAATGTTACAGCGAGGGCTTGTCTGCCTTAGAGGAGACAAAGAGGTTATAACCACTGAGTGAAATACTGGTAAATTACTTCATGATCACATACAAATGTGCTTGTCCTGTTTGGCTTGTTTTGCTAGAACTCTGTGCATTAGGTCACTCAGAAAACCTATTGCCTATGTCTTGGTTTCCTCCTTTACTCTGGCAAAAACCTGCTGGAACTGCTGGCTTTGAAAATTTTCTCACTTAAAAACTCCATTAAGAAGGATTTATCCATTTACTTTTCTTAAGTGGCTTATTTTAAGTAATTAATTCAATAAGAAGTCTTAGGCTGTCATGAAGTGCTTTAGATATTTTATGTTCAAATCCAAAATATTTCTTGGATTTTAATATTGAGATAATACTGATTTGGACTTTTTTCCATTATGAAGAAGTTAATAAAGTTGCTGTATTGAGGCTTTGGAATCATGGAGTATGTTTACTCACTGCAAGGGCTGGACAGCAAGATAGATAAAGAAGAACTTGAGACAGGTTTCCAGAAGATCATCCCATATTATCATGTAGGGCAAGTAAGACCACAGATCATACACGCTGGATGTTACCTCTACCAAAAGTAAAGGCCCAAAGTGAGTAGATGATGTCAATGCTCTGAGAACTGTAGAGCAATTGAATGAACCATCACAATCAGTGTACTCCCTTCCTGCTGTAGAATAAAAAATCCAAACATTCAACTGTGCAAAGTATGGAGTGAATGAATATGTGAGAATCGCTAATGGTCTGTACAAAGACAAAAAAATATCAGAAATATGTCTAATCATCTCAATATTTTTTGTTATATTTTAATTTATTTTTAAAATAAATGAGTGCTATCACCAGCCATGTGATGAGCGGCCAGGGGATCAGGCCTAGTCAGCATGGGTTTATGAAAGGCAAGTCCTGCCTGACGAACCTGATCGCCTTCTATGATAAGATAACCCGATTGTTGGATGGGGGGAAGACAGTGGATATAATATATCTGGACCTTAGCAAAGCATTTGACACTGTCCCCCACCACATTCTCATGGAAAAACTGGCTGCTCATGGCCTGGACGAACGTACGATCTGCTGGATCAAGCACTGGCTGGAAGAACGATCCCAAAGGGTGGTGCTCAATGGAGTTAAATCCAGCTGGCGGCCGGGCACAAGTGGTGTTCCTCAGGGCTCAGTATTGGGGCCTTTCCTTTTTAATATCTTCATTGATGATATAGATAAGGACATAAAAAACACGATTAGTAAGTTTGCAGATGACACTAAGTTAGGTGGAAGTGTTGATCTGCTTGAGGACAGGGAAGCTCTACAGAGGGACCTGGACAGACTAGATAGATGGGCCAATGTTAATGGCATGGCCTTCAATGAGGCCAAGTGCCAGGTCCTACACTTGGGCCACAACAACCCCATGCATCGCTACAGGCTTGGGGAAGTGTGGCTGGAGAGCTGCCTGGCAGAAAAGGACCTGGGGGTGCTGGTCGACAGGAGGCTGAACATGAGCCAGCAGTGTGCCCAGGTGGCCAAGAAGGCCAATGGCATCCTGGCTTGCATAAAAAATAGTGTGACCAGCAGAAGTAGGGAGGTGATTGTCCCCCTGTACTCAGCACTGGTGAGGCCACACCTTGAGTATTGTGTCCAGTTCTGGGCACCTCAGCACAAGAGAGATATCGAGGTGCTGGAGCGAGTACAGAGGAGGGCAACAAAGCTGGTGAGAGGCCTGGAGAACAAGGCTTATGAGGATCGATTGAGGGAGTTGGGATTGTTTAGTTTGAGGAAGAGGAGGCTGAGGGGAGACCTCATCCCTCTCTACAACTGCTTGAAAGGGCACTGTAGAGAGATTGGTGCTGGTCTCTTCTCACGGGCAATGAGCGACAGGACAAGAGGGAATGGCTGCAAGCTGCAGCAGGGTAGGGTTAGGCTGGACATTAGGAAAAAAATTTTCACAGAGAGAGTGGTCAGTCAGTGGAATCAGCTGCCCAGGGAGGTGGTGGAGTCCTCATCCCTGACTGTGTTTAAGAGCAGATTAGATGTGGTGTTGAGGCATCTAGTGTAGGGGAGAACTTGTAGAGTAGGGCTGATGGTTGGATTTGATGATCCCAGGGGTCTCTTCCAACCTAAATGATTCTATGATTCTATGATAAGTTTCTGGTGGGGATTCTCAAGAAAACAGAGCCCATGACCGCTTTTATTTGGTTTTCTTTTTAGAATGCAATCTTTCTGCAGATAGTCTTCTGGATCTTATTAGCACCTGATATATTTGACATAAAAACTGCACAATTTTTGGTGGTTTCTGGCATAGTAAAGTCCATACAGCTAAAGTTTGACATCAAAACAGAAAGAACAGAAGGCCATAATGAGAAACCCAGAATGCTTAAATGAATGGCATAGCTGTATAGCTGTTATAAAATAGAAATGTTGAAGATATTTATGGCGATGACATAGCTCAGAAAAAGCTTTGTAAGGCCAAGATGTCACAACTTACAAAGATGATCAGATGATCAGCATGCACCAGTCCTAAATCTTACATTAGTCAAGTTGGTGTGATTCACTCTTACTCTAATAATTCAAGAACAAATCATTTTTTAGTACAAATTGTCCTGTCTTGTCCACTTAGGTCTTCTTACAAAAATATCTGAAAACTACAGAGTGATCATTCACTGCTCTTGTTACCCACTCACAGAATCTACATGTTAAAATTCATACAGTTAAAAAACAAAGTAAGAAATAACGATATTAATAACATGACTCAAAAATATGTCAAAAAGAACAATTTTCTTTTCATTAATAAACTATGAATTGTATACTTTTAAAAGGTAAGGAAAGATATGCAAATACATAATTTTTTTGCAGTCATCATATATTGTTAAAATTCCCAGCAAACATGTCTATCCAATAAGAGGATTAATTTTTATATTTTCTATAATTTAGTGAGGTTTTATTATTGTTTTAATAGTGGCATGGTTTAATATGTTTGGGCTTTTCTTTGTGATGCCTTTTCTTGTCCATTTTTTTTTTTAATACAGTTTGATCACATCATGTAGAAAATATTATAGCCATTATGTCAAATCATTAATGTCAGGGACAGAATAATGTCATTTTTTATTAAAATATTATTAATACACATTTATTTTAATGTCTTTACAGAAAGAACTCTGGAATATCAATAGCTCTGCCTTATCTTTTTTATTGCAGACTGTGTATTGTAGAGTGTTTTAGATATGAATCAGTAAAGCCATTCATCTTGATTTTAAAAATAACTTGTAACTCAAAAAAAAAGAAAAAAAAAAAAGCTTAAGCTTCCTGGTTTGTTTTACAATAATTGGTAGCAGCAGTTCGGGAAAATTGAAATGATACTTCAGATACTTCAAATTAGGTTAGTGACAACAAAATGGAGTGGAAAGCATGAATTTTCCATTTCTTGCAAAGAAGTAATCTTCTTTGTGCAGGCAGGTTGGTCCTAGCAACATTCATCATGCCTGATGTTGATAAATTTGTCTCATGTATGGAAAGATTAAGCATAATCGACAAATAGGACAAGAATTGTATGATAACTAGCACTGAGTGAATAACTGATAAAGAATTTATTTTGCAGAATTAAAATATCCCTAAGCTCTTTTCCAACTGTGGACTATCTCTTCAGTGAACAGTTAGTGTACTGCTTATTTGGACAAACAAGCTACATTTGTTGCTGGGGCTAAGCTCAAAGCACGTTGTGGCAGGATCTCAGCTTTCAATTAGGAGCTGGGATTTTCATCACTCTCCTCCCATAGGAAGGGAGAAGGGAGGAGTTTTGGTCCAGCCTGGAGCAGGTAGGAAAAAGAGGAAGAGCCAACTTTGGAGCTATCCTGGGTGGTATATGTCTAAGGAGAGGACTAGCAGCAGCAAGTAATGAGTCTGCCCGGTGCATGGTATGCTTTGAGAATAATCGATTTACACAAAACCACAGGAAAAGAAAAAATCTTTTAATTAGAAAGATGTGTGATGATGTTTCTTTTCTTCATAGTGACCAACACAACTAATTGAAAGGGATTCCTTTTTTAAAGTTGAGATACGTGTGAAAGATTCAATTGATGTGGACATTCTAAGTATCTTATTTAAACATCATCCACGAGCATGAATACATTAACTATGGATTATTTGAGAAGGGATTATTAAATATGTCTGTATAATTTTAGAAAGTTAAAAATAAAAAAATAGACTTTATTTATTTGCATACTTTTATATTATTAACTATAGATCTTTAAAATGTATGCTTCATGTTACCAATAGATTCTGAATAGATTAGATTTTTTAAACCATTTTCACTGAAATAACTAGATGGAAATTTCTAAGCAAATGGAAATTATTTGAAATAATAATAATAATAAAAACAAAACAAAACAAAACAAAACAAACAACCCAACCACTATATTTTTTGCATCTGTGTTTTGAAATTTGAATCTGAGGACAGATATATTACTCAATATGTTGATACAAATTTTCTGGAAAATAAAACCATCTTATTTGAATATAGTGTGTTACCATTTGTGTTTACATTTTAAATTCTCAACGTACAAAGTTTTAACAAATCCATTTAAATAATTTTGCTGATAATTTAGTATTACTTGGTGAAGGACAGAAAATTCCTTTTTTATGCTGTAAAAGAAAATTAAATATTTGAATATTTAATATAAACAAAAATACTGGAAATTAAAATAATGAGCTTAAGAACAACCGATTGTTTTATTTTCCTTTTACTTCCACCTATTATGAAGCCTGCAGAAAGACTATTCAGTGATATACATTAATAATGCTCCCAGACAATATTATCAGACAGAATTTTTTCCACAATAGAATATAATGAATTGTAAGTAGTCAACTGCTATTATCTATGTGACTGACAGTGTAGCAGCAAAAATTGATAGTTCCATTTTACTGAAGGCAAAGATAAGTACAAGACTCGGGCCGGTTCTTGGTTTAGTTGTCTTTATCTAGACACAAATGGCTGCCAAATTCTAGAGATGGGAAACTTTCATAGTTTATCCCTCCTTTGTATCACTTTTGAACTGTCTGAGATTGAACAGTCATTTCCCAGATGGATGTTTAACTTCAGTGTTTGCATTTCTCATTTCTATGTTTCCAGGCATATCCCATATATGCCCTGTGGTATTTACTTTTTAATTAGTTAAAACAAAACAAAACAAAAAACCAACAACCCATACACTAGGTTATTACAGGCTACATAACACATGTGCTTAATATTCTGTACAATATATTTTGTGGATAAATCCTCCCAAAAGGAAGCTCCTGTTGGGTTAATAATAACCTGTGCATATTTATTAACCTTCAAACAAATATAGTCTCTCAGTCTTTTCATGGGCATTTTTCAGAAATCAAGGCAGAAAAAAGGAATCACAGAAGTCGTCTAAACAATTGTGTCCAAAACTGTTCTGTGTCAATGTGGCATAAAACAGTACGCCGAAGGGACATATCCTCTTTTCAAGGAGCATGCTGTTCTTTTATATTGAAGACCATACTGTTCTTCATCCGTTCCTCACAGCTTTCTGCTGATCTCTCTCCCAAGAGAAAGAAATGAAGAGAGCTTTTTCAATTATTTCAAAGCAAAGTCAAACGGGCTAGTTGAAGGTGGTGATGATAACCTGAGAAAGCCAGCTGATTCTGTCCTCAAACCAAGTGAAACAAAGTGCTCACAGGATCTCATTGGGAAAACTGGCATCGGGTGGGTAACAAAAAACAGTTGTATTTTCTGTTACCTTAAACATCAGGGGGAGGTAAAAACACTTAGTTATCACAGAGGTTATAAGAGACCTGAGATAAGTCTGGCAATGCTGGTTTTATACCAATGCAGCGGAATGTTTCATCACATCTTAGGATTTCACAGCACCTTGCATTGTTGATGTGGCCGTGTCCAGCTGGTGAACTATGATGAATCTCAGTTACTGGGAAGGATTTAAGAAATATGACATTTTAGGTGCTAATTTTAATTCAGATTTTTGAGTACATTTGAGTGTGCATTGACATGACAGTACAGCTCTGTGTTCTTTATTGACAAGATTTTTATGGGGAAAGAATTTTTGTCTAAGTATAAATTAACATTAAATTCAGCAATTGAGAAACATTTTGTTTTCATAGGGGTTTCTTTTGCGGATTTCAAGTTTGCACTTTTCCCATTTTCAGATTATTTCCTCTCCTCATATCATTTAGTACAAAAGTACCCTTTCTTCCTGTCCTGGTTTGAGGTAAAACAAACCAATTTTCTGTCCAGTAGTTTCACGTTTTTAGCTGGGCCTCTTCTAACTAAAGTCTGAAATTAACAGCACATTTTTCAGAAAACTGTTCCGCCTCACAGTGATAAAACCTGATTAGACCAAGGGATGGTCTGCAGAGAGGCCCTTGCTTATGCTTATTGCTAATAACCAAGGTCAGGTAATTCTGTTATTTGCCATGTTGGAGGGTCAGAAGTAGAAAAGCATAGAGGGGTCACACCTGTAGTGAGGAGAGGCCAGGACAGGTGACCCAAAACTGACCAACTGGGGTATTCCATCCCATCCGCATCATGCTCAGTATAAAAGCTGAGGGATCAAAGGGTCAACTCTCTTCCCTCAATGGCCGATGTCTGAGGAGGACCCCGTCTTTTCATCTGCCTTTGATCCTGCTCCGAGCACTCCTGACACCATCTCCGGAATCCGTCTCCCGTCGGTCACTGAGTCCAGCCTGAGACTTTTACAGATGCCTACTGGGGACGTGATCGTCATCCTGGGAGCTTGATACGTTTTCGTATAGACTGTGTACTTTTTTTTCCCCTTCCTTTCTTTCCTTTATACTTTTAAATTTTTCTTTTTATTGTTTATTATATTATTATTATTTATATTTTCATTAAAGTAGTTTAGTTTTTCTAAACTCCTGAATCTCTTTAATCCCTTCCTCTTCTCTCTTTTCCTTAGGGGGTGGGGGGAGGAGGGGTCATCATCTGTCTGATTGGTCAAAACCACGGCACTTCCAAATCTGGTGTTGGTTGTATAATAATTTCTCTTATGCTATCTACCAGAGTTTATTTATCATAGTTTATTGCATAAAAGGCATCCTCTCCCTATATATCTTGCCTATAATTCACTGATTACACTGTATTTTATTAGCAGCTCTGGATACTTTTAACTATGCCTTCTATTCAGATTTAATCTGTTTGCCCAGTCTGTTCATGCACACAGAAATATTAATCTATTCAAAGCTCATTTGTTTAGTACTAGATATTTAGATTTCTACTATTTAAAATTCTAGATATTTACATTATGTTCAAGTTCACATTTTCTCGTGAAAACTATAAATATTATAAATGACTGCTGCTTTTCCTGTAACATGTAGAGAGATTGATGCTTTCAGTTCTGCTTTTCTACACCAACTGCAATTAAATATATTTCAGAATCCCATCTGAGTATTTTCCAGTTCTCTGCAATGTTATTGCTGGACTGGCTGAGGTGCTATTTTTTCCCTTCTGTGTTTTCTTTGACACACAAACCAATAGTTAGATTTAAGGAATCTGCAGTTAGTCATGAGCAGAGCCCAGACTTTTTCTGGTATTTATTACTCTGTGACTTCTGTCTCATCTTTCAGCTCTTATGCAAAAGTGGTTTATACTTGTATTCAATACTGCTTAGAAGCCTCATTCAGCAGCAGGACAAGAAGTATACCCATACACTAAGATTAGATGCATCTGTGATCGAAATTAAATAGCTCTGTATTACAAGTGTCATGCAAAATTGGCCATGGCAATGGTTTTGTGTGTTTATATGAGTTTTT